>JAOTOM010002712.1:0-115241 GCA_034440615.1 Ashinkailepas kermadecensis
AGAGAGAGAGACTCATTACCCCAACCACACTACAGCGCCCCCCCAACCCTTGCCCATAGCTAACCACCGGCCAGCACCAGCCGGGGCAGGCAGCGGGAAGAAATTCAGGCCCCCAGCCGCAGGCGACTTGGCCCGCTATGAGCCCTACGCGCCCGACCGCACACCTCCGGGATATTGGGACCAAAGAGGCGTGTTGGTCCCCCGTCACAACTAGCACCATGCGACGGGGACATCAACCTTCAGGACTCCGTCAACCCCGGGGAGAGGCGAGGAGGCGCGACTACCCCGATAAAGCTGAGCGGACGGGTAGACTAGGGGAAGCTGACCTATCTGCTCGTGACACTGGAGGGGTTTTTGTTGCAGGATTGGCTGAAGGACACAAGCAGGGATGTTGGCAATCAACGGACTGTGGGATGGGGAGAGGAAGAATAGACAGCTAGGATCCGCGTGCTCGCTACGCACATCATCAGCCGAAGCTGGTGCCCTCGCGTGTGCCACAGGTGATGGGTCAGACCTCTCGTGTCGAGCATCGCAGGTCACGAGTCAGGTCCGCTGTCTCGAGCCTCACGGGTCATCGGTAGGGTCTTCCGTTCCGAGCGTCACAAATGACTGGCCTGCTGTCTGGAGCGCCACAGGTGATGGACCAGGTCTGCTGTCTCGGGAGGTACAGGTCATAGGCAAGGTGTCCTCCTGTCTCGGGAGGTACAGGTCATAGGCAAGGTGTCCTCCTGTCTCGGGAGGTACAGGTCATAGGCAAGGTGTCCTCCTGTCTCGAGAGGTACAGGTCATGGGCAAGGTGTCCTCCTGTCTCGGGAGGTACAGGTCATAGGCAAGGTGTCCTCCTGTCTCGGGAGGTACAGGTCATAGGCAAGGTGTCCTCCTGTCTCGGGAGGTACAGGTCATAGGCAAGGTGTCCTCCTGTCGCGGGAGTCACATGTCACACATATAGGTCGGGTCTTCTATCTCGAACGTCAAAAGCGACGGGCCATGCTCCCTGTTTCGAGCGTCACATGTGAACCAAACTCTAAATGGCTCCAAAGGGACTATGAGATCGCGAGTGTTTGAATACGATTCAAGTTTACGAACTTTAAGTATGTACAAGGTTTCGTATAACACAAGATGTTAGTCGATCCAGCAAAGCCAATCGTATCTTGGACTGCGTTGAAGATACCGTGATGTGTTTGGGAAAACATCCACCACAGGCGAAATAATTGAACGATGCACTTTTCCTCATAATGGAATGAGTTCACTGAGTCTAACCGGATCGGGCTGAGAAGCAAATTTAATTTTAAAGATGATGGGTGTCGAAGCCTCTCCAGAAGTGTGTGTGTGTGTGTGTGTGTATGTGTGTGTGTGTGTACGTGTGCGTGTGTGTACGGAGACCCCATTGCAATTCCTAACATAAGTTAATAAACAGCTGCAGAGGGGATTCCTGAAATACATCCATTATCTGAGGTGTTAATGTCATTCATTGGGGAATTTGTGGGGTACTCTTCGGCACTTTTATGAATCAGCTTAGTAATGTTGCTCAAATAGAAATACGCTATTAATATTATTTCACTTGATTTCAATTGCTTCACACACTTACTTTCAATGCGTTAAAAATGTTCTCCAACTATGTTAATAATCTTCCGAGAAACCAGGACCAGTTGCCAACTGACACTCCCAGCTGGGGATATATACGAACGCCATGGCGACTCAAGGCGTGTTTCCAGGGCGGAGAGACCCACGCGGGCCGACGCTCTAACCAAATGAGCTAACGGAGTGGAAAGTTCACACCAAACGGGATACGCATGCAATGGCCAACAGGAGCTTGCAAATTCCGACTGTGTTGTTGGCACGGGTAAACATGTCTACTTAATTAGAATTAACGGCTCAAACATGCACCGAATATTGCTTCAGAAATGGCGGAGTGGCTTGGTGAGGTGACAAGGCTCAGCCGCTTTTTATATATACGATGGCGCGTTGCCTCGCGTTGTTTTCCGATAGTTGCGAGCAAACGCTGGGAGTGGCCGTGTATGGGGCATAGCCGTCTAGGTGTAGGTGTCCCTGTATATTTAAAACTCGGGGGCTCAACGACACTAAGCTTTCAGAATAGCGTTGCAGGTGTGTTGCGGGTGTCACCCGCAACGTCACTCAGAAGTGCCGTTGACCAGGTAATGGGTTATTTGGGTTAATGCCATCCTAGGTTAATCGCGCTGAGCACACGGAAATCGTCCAAGTTGAGGAACGTTTGGCCGCCATGACATGGAATGGCGAACAACGATTTAACTCCCGCCATCCGGAGGTGTAAACCACCCCGAGTGCATCCCTCACAACCGGCGGAAACCGGCTCGCGGCAGCGCGATGCTGCTTCGTATGCTGCTTCGTATGATGGTCAATCATTTGTGGACCTTGCAGGCATTTTTGGGTCTGGTCGTGCTCAGCCACCAAGCTATGACGTCATCTCCTGGGGATCGTTTGCATATTATCATTGGAACCTTAGTTTTTGCCGGTTCTGCTGCAACGAGTGCGCTCAAAAATAAAAAGTCTGCATGTTTTGTTGAAATGGCTTAATGGTTCAGCACCAGGATCATGTGTTAAGCAAAGCTTGTTGTGTCAGTGTGGACCACTTGACCACCACTTGACACACAGGAGCCTACCACGTGGCGGGAGATGGGCAGAATTGTAACCGACAGTTAAGCGTGCCGCCGATGCACTGACACAGCCGGTCGGTGTATCGGTGCCGCGTCCCCGGCCTTGTTGGGCCAGATGCCAGCTGATCCTCTCCGCCGGAAGCGATACACGAGCGCGTGAAGCGGCTCTTCTCGGTCTGTCAGAACAAGGAGACCAACGTAGGCCTGCACTCTAACAAACTGAGCTATCGAGGCGGCATTTTGAACGTCACGTTGGCTCAGCATACTGCATTTCACTGCCATGAAAAAAGGCATTCAATTTTTTTAACGTTCTCAGACCCCTTCGCCTGGTCGGTGAAATTATATTGTAGAGACCATTGATCTAGATGGATCACATGTAACAATTTTTAGCAATGCATAAAATATATATTGCCAAAATTAAATCCCCGAGCAAAAAATTTTTTATTATAAAAAAAAAAAAAAAATATAAAAAAAAAAAAAAAAATTTTTTTTTTAAAAAAAAAAAAAAAAATTAAAAAAATACCCTTAATAAATTAGGAAGCTCAATGAAACATGGCTGGCCTATTAGCCCTCCACGTCCCAGGTCAAACGAGACGTCTGTAGACATGCACGAATCTCAGTTGCACTCCGGTGCTCAGTTCGTGCTCTTTCCGAAATAGAAATGGCGCTCGGCCTGGTTGAATGTGCCCATGCCCGACGTCTTCGGCAGGCTTTGCCTCTGACCTGCTCCGAAGGGTCACTGGTCGACCTAAAGTATGGTAGGCAAGCTTAGATTGCCTGACAGTGATAGTCTAGGGTTCTCCTCGCTCCGTGACAGCCGGTTCGCAAACCCAATTACTTGCGTTACTTGCCCTTGCATTGATCAAACGGTCCATTAGCAAAACGGCAATAGCTTGGCGTGCAACATGTGCAACAGAGAACAGCAGGCAGACACCGACACGTGTCCTCAAACATTTCGTGCCCTGATAGTTCCGTTAACGTATCACGACACAAAAGTCCTCTCGGCACTTTCACCGTCCACCGTCCGATCAGGTGGTCCGTTCACCTCTGCTGCTCAGACGCGTCTGAACCCCTCGGCGAGCCTGCGACGACTACCTGGCCAGGGTTTGTCGCACACCGCTCGGCCACACCGACACGGCTGTCACAATGATGACAGGGCGCAATCACACAATCACACAGCATCCGCCGGCCGGCCGTCGCCGCCCGTGAAAACGGAAACTGCCTTGGCATAACACCCCCGGCCATAACCGAGAATCGGTGCGTCAAATGCGGATGTCAGCGCCGGCCGACAGGCGACGGCTTCCGCTCGGAACGTTCATGACTGAGACTCGACGAGTACGATTGTTCACGACAGGGTTCGACGAGTCCGGACACATAGGAGCCAGACGCATTCCGAAAGAGTGGTCCGAAGTTTACTTCATTACAGTACTAAAAACGCCTACCTACGGATTCTTTTGTGACGCTGATCTGATTTACTTGACTTCTGATCTATGTCCTGCAGTTCCATCTTAATTAGGGTGGGAATGACGGGATGGTAGCAACCATCCCCCCTCATTTTCGGACCGGATGGTGGACTCGGACGGAAAGGCTAACCTGAAGATGCTTTATAGGCGGGTGTTTATGACACATAAACCGTTTTCACGAAGCTTTCTGGAGCACCCTGAGCAGAAGATTGGAAGGGCAGCTTTATCGAATTTCTGAATGGCAGCATTAGAGGAAGGCAAGTCTAATATTTAGATGTTCGACGGACACTTAGTTCTTACTTGCTTTGACAGGGCAGGCGTGAGTACCACATGGCGGAATCCAACATCGCCGAGTAGCGTCTGCCGGAAATTGATAAGCATGTTTCGCACCGGCTGCCGTACCTCGTCTAGTCGCAAATGCCCCCAGATCTGGCGACTTTTGGTAGGACAGCATTATGGTACTGTCCAACAGTCTATTATGGTACCGTCGCCAAATCTGATCGTCCACTGCGCACCAATATTCCCCTCCATTCGACAAGAAGCTCAGGATTGCTGATGCATCCTGATGCTGGTATGCATCTATTTATTGCAGGACGACAGGACACACAAGAGACCCATGGCACAACCATATCGATTCCTAGGATTTCCTGCGTCAGAGCTGGACACGTGTGTCATACCGAGCGTCCCAAGTGGGCCGTGCGGACACACCACGATAGCGTGCCACGGTGTGGGTGCAGCCGGCAGTCGGCGGCGATGTCGGTCGCCGAGTGACGTCCGTCGGTCCTAGCGCGACCGGCGCCCGCTCGGCGGCTGCCAAGGGCAGTGGTGCCCGATGCCAGGTGATAAAGTGGCGGCGCATCAAGCCGCTCGGCGGCGCGCGTGATGCGACAGCGCACCCGAGCCCTGGTCGACAATTCGACGACGAACCAGCGCCGCAATGGCCGCTGGCCGGCGCGGTGCGACGCCACAGAGCCGGCCGGAGGACCCGCTGCCAGCCGGCCGGAGGACCGGCGGCTGGCCAGATCGAGATCGAGCTGCGGTATCGATCGCCGCGAAGCCCCGCAGAAGCTGTCCCCAGACACAGCTAAGTGGTCTGGCCGGCGTCTCGGCACGAATTATGCCCTCGCTCGATACTGGTCATGATATATGCAACGACGCAGGTGCTATACGCGCACCATCAATTCGGCCATCTTATCGCGCGCTGGTCGGCGACTCCACTCACACGTGACGCCACCAGGTGTCGCACGGTGCCACGTGGCGCCACCAGGTGCCGCACGGTGCCACGTGGCGCCACCAGGTGCCGCACGGTGCCACGTGGCGCCACCAGGTGCCGCACGGTGCCACGTGGCGCCACCAGGTGCCGCACGGTGCCACGTGGCGCCACCAGGTGCCGCACGGTGCCACGTGGCGCCACCAGGTGCCGCACGGTGCCACGTGGCGCCACCAGGTGCCGCACGGTGCCACGTGGCGCCACCAGGTGCCGCACGGTGCCACGTGGCGCCACCAGGTGCCGCACGGTGCCACGTGGCGCCACCAGGTGCCGCACGGTGCCACGTGGCGCCACCAGGTGCCGCACGGTGCCACGTGGCGCCACCAGGTGCCGCACGGTGCCACGTGGCGCCACCAGGTGTCGCACGGTGCCACGTGGCGCCACCAGGTGCCGCACGGTGCCACGTGGCGCCACCAGGTGCCGCACGGTGCCACGTGGCGCCACCAGGTGCCGTACGGTGCCACGCGGCACCACCAGATGCCGTACGGTGCCACGTGGCGCCACCAGGTGCCGTACGGTGCCATGTTGCGCCACCAGGTGCCGCACGGTGCCACGCGGCACCAGGTGCCGCACGGTGCCACGTGGCGCCACCAGGTGACGCACGGTGCCACGTGGCGCCACCAGGTGTCGCACGGTGCCATGTTGCGCCACCAGGTGCCACACGGTGCCATGTTGAGCCACCAGGTGCCGCACGGTGCCACGCGGCACCAGGTGCCGCACGGTGCCATGTTGCGCCACCAGGTGAGGCACGGTGCCACGCGGCACCACCAGATGCCGTACGGTGCCACGTGGCCACCAGGTGTCGCACGGTGCCATGTTGCGCCACCAGGTGCCACACGGTGCCACGTGGCGCCACGAAATGAGCGTTAACAATGGATATGTGGACGTGCCATGGAATATTACGAAACTTGGTACGGATGGCGCAAGACAACTGCTATCCCGCCAATTGACCTGGGGATTTTCATCATTGAGGTAGAACAAATATGGTGCTGATTGAGAGCCCATTTACTTCGCCCCTTCGCCCCTACTTCGACCAAACCACCATCAGCACGGGACGCATTTAGACTTTCGAAAGTTCATGATTCCCAAATTGAAACTGAGCTTCCAAATTGAAATTTAGCTTCCAAATTGGGCGTTAGCTTCCAAAATGGGAGTTTTTTTTAATTGGAAGTTAGCTTTCAAATTGGAAGTTAACTTCCAAAGAATGGAAGTGAACTTCCAAAGTAGCCTGGATAGGAACCAAACCAAGCCTAATCTAACCTTCAGACTTCTGGAAGTTAACTTTAAATTTGGAAATTATGAACGTTGAAATTGTGAACTTTGGAAAATATGAGCGCCTCCCTCATTCACGCACGATTGTCCAGGCAGGGGCTGTTTTCAAGAGTCGGCAAGGTAAACACTTTTTACCCATGCCTGAAAGCCATGTGATGTATAAGAAATTTTTGCAGTGATAATTAGTTCAAATACACCCTACATAAAAATACCTCGTGTTCTCCTCCTTTAGCCTGACATTATTTCCCCATAAAACAACTCATAAAACAGAAGAAAAACCTTGTTGCCGATTGTTTACCACGCTAACTAGAAAAGTGCCTAGATTGGCAGTTTTCTTCTAGATATAATGCACAGAGCCAACGGAGGTCACGTTTTTTGGAATGCAACTTGTTGCACCACCATCACCATGATCATCACCATACATACTATAATTTAAAATTAATGCTATGAAAGCAATGGTAAAAATATACAAAGGACAGACTTCGCTTTTTTGTGTACGTAGCTAATACATCCACTAAAAAATAAATAGCTTTTCTTTCACCAATATCGCTTCTTAAACCAGAATTTCATTTGATAGATAAGCAGAATACTACTAGAAGCCAACTGAATCATGCCCAATTTGATGTCAAGCCAACCAATGTGTACTTGATTTAGTGCACAGTAAAGAAAAAACAAAGACCTATTTGGAGTGCGCGGTTGGAGCATGCGACCTCAGACATGTACAACGCTCCTCGGGAGCGATTGTGTGTGTTTGTTTGCAGGTAGGGAAGGAACGGATGTCGAGTTCGCTTATGAAAAAATGAAGCTATCAGATCGCTGGTAGCTCTCGCTGCATTGCTCAAAGAAGCAACTGTTGAATGAGTCGGGAGGCCGGAGGGATGAGATCAAGCTTTCCGATGTTAGCAATGTAACTAGCTGACAGCAACTAGCGCCAGCCATGTGCACTGGAGCAAGGAGTGGTTCAGTGCCGGCGCTGGAGGTGACTGAGGGGGCAAATTAGCTGAAGGGGAGGGGTAATGGAGATCCCAATTAAGGGCCAATTCATTGGCATCACCAGATATCTGACTTGACAGTCTGGTGAAGGTGCCGAATCATGACAGTTTCCATTATTTTGTGTCTGGAAGGATGATGTGCTGATTCATAGGTATCATCAGTTTCATGGGTGGTGAAGATGCTGATTCGGGAGTGTCACCAGAAAATTATGGTGAAGTAAGGGTTCAGGGGTGTAAGTGGTGGATCTGGTGAAAACCCCGATGATATATAGACATTTCGAGGGCTTTGTCTGACGGATAGGAGTGACCGACTTAGAGGGTGTCACCGGGAATTTGTCTGGAGGTGGTGATGGCAGTGCCAATTCAAGGCCGCTTCCAACATTTGTGGCAAGAAGGATGAAATGTCGGTTCACGTTCAGCAGTTCTCCAGAGGCCATAGAGGCCCTTCCAAGTACTACATTAGATGAATGTGAAGTGACAAATTGGATAGTCTACATTAGTTTACTCTCAATATATAAATCCATTGACTGAGGAGAAAAACGTATTGGAGGCTCTATCGTTCAAGCGGAACTATTCGAGTTTAAGGGCGCTTCGATAAAAAATGTGATCACTTAGCAAGCAGAACTACTCATTCTGTGAACATTGAACAAGCGGAACTACTCATTCTATGCTGTTCACCCATTTTACCAACGCCGCGCCGCCCGTGTTCAGTGTAGACCTTCGTCGCTTTGATGGCGTACGGCGTTTTTTCTTCTTCTCAGAACATAATAGCTTTCGTGTTACAAATCATCACTGGGAACGACGTGTTAACTGGACCGACGGCGAGCGAACCATGCTTGTGCGCACGACAGCACTGCAATGTTCTCATCCTTGCCAGACAATCTTGCAGCCTGACTTGTCTCCAGGACCAAGTCGTGGCACCAACACTGGCTGCAGACACAACTGCTGATGTCACGTCCTGTCGCACGCCCTGGCTGGACAGCGTTCCGCACGTGCGTCGCCCGGGTGAAGGAAATGCGGCGGGACTCGCGATCGCTTTATTCACAACAGCGTCACATCGAACGATTCTGGATTAAAAGCTAGACATTAGTCGCGCCCCACAGACAACCCACCGAGAAATTACACACGACGCAACACTTCTGCGCGCAACAATCGACACAGCTGGTGCCAAACGTCACGCAGCACCTAGACCAGCATCGTCTCTACAAACGAACAGAAACAAGAATCGCATCGCACTACCCAAGACTCTCCTCGCGACGGGACAACGCACACTAAGTGGACACGTTGTGGTCACGCGCTCCGCGCGGTTGAGCGCCTGCTCGTTGCCATCGCAGACCACTTCACAGTCTCAACACAGCGGGGGAGGAAGCAGAACGCACCCGGACGCACGTACAGGTCAGGCCCCACCGAGTCATCGCCGATAAAACATTGACGTGACCGGCACCTGCCGCTCCGTCCACTCAGACACCTCGTGCTGAAACCGTTATCGCGACTGGCACCGTGTCGGGACGGCCGGCCCCGACATGTCGGACGCGACTATCCGACTGTCGCGGCGGCTCTCAGACGTCCGACAGCAGCGTCTCTCGCGCCGCACACCCTTCGACGGTCGGTGTCTGTACCTTTGGCAGTGTCTACACACGGACCATGGCGTCGACCGGCTGATGTCTACATCTGATGGAAGTGTCTGCACTGTGTGTGTGCATCTATGTGTGTATGTATGTATGTGCGTAGTTGAGGTTTCCGGGCACGCCAAATGCCTGGGCTAGATCGCGCCCATAACTTATGCGCTAAGGGGACTTGAGGATTGAAAAGAAATGTGCACAAAGGTGATGGCAAGGAATGCGAGCAAAATACAGAACCAAGTAGGGCAATAGTAACAAATGGAGATGGTGTGCGATAGATGAGAAAGATGTCAATCGGTCAACACCCTGTAAATTGTGCGTAACAAGGAGTAGAGGATCCGGTTCACAGTGCCAAACTGGCGGGAGCGGGGAAGCTAACCTAACCTATCCCCACCTTACGAGCCGCCGGTAGGAGTGTCTACACCCAAACCGGCCGGTGGTTATTCCAAGTGGCGGTGTTCACGCCTGGTTTCAGGGGGTGTCGACACCTGATGGCGGTGCCTATACCAGGTGGCGATATCCACACCTAGTGACGGTGTCTACACCTGGTGGCGGTGTCGACACCTTGTAGCGGTATTCACATCCTGGCGGCAGCGGCGGCAGTGGCGGCGGGGGCGGCGGTGGCGGTGGCGGGAGCGGCGGCGGTGGCGGTGGCGGCGCGCGTGCCGCGGCCGGCCGCGCGGACCAGCGGCGGCCTCGCGCTGCGCACCTCGCACACGCTCACCTCCATCAGGCTGGCGTTGGAGCTGAGCATCAGGTCGGCGTCGCTGATGGAGCGCCGGATCGGCCGCACGCGCACCGCCATGTCCGGCACGGAGAACTCATCGTGCCACTGCACGCGCCGGCTCGGCACGCTCTTGTAGCCTGCCGGTCGGCACGGGTCACGGTCACGGTCAGTGTGCCCCCAGCTGGCCGGCCACGGGCCACATGGGCACAGTCCATGCCACCCCGCCCGGCTGGCCAGAACGGCAATGACAGGCGGTCAGTGCCCCCCCCTCCCGGGATAGCCACGGGCCGCCACGAACGGCCAGTGGTGGCTGGCAGACAGCCAATGCGATGGCGAGGACGTGCCCTAAGGGCGCGTGGGCTGCGGTGACACGTCGTGAGCGATAATGATGTATTTCACTGGGGACAAGCGATCTGAGCTCAACCTGTGCTTTGAAACTTGAAACATCTCGTTGCATTTCGATATGTTAAATACGGGTGGTATAATACCGTACTGTTTACCTCAGAAGCCTGCTAAATTCAAGAGCTTGGAGTGATTTGCCTTGACTTGTGTGAAAGGGATCATACAAAGGAGACAAAAATCGTAGTATCCAAGTTGGGGTGTATCGCCTTGGTATTTTTTAAAACAAATATTCATCGCATCGTCTAAATCCCGATAACTTGCTGCTGAAATGAAGTCGTGTGAGGAGAATGATAAAACATAAAACTTGGCAAAATTTGACAAAGCAATGCATATCGGTAAATGTATTGCTACGTGGCACTAATCAACCTTCAAATACGAATTAGGAAAGCATAGCATTCTGGACAGCATACTGTTCTGAATCATGAAACCCAAGAATGTGGTGTTTCCACCCGAGCACACGAACGACGGGTGGTGCGGGCAAAAGTGCTTAGTTAGATGGTTATTGGCTTTACGACATGTCGATCGTTGAGTCATATAGCGTCGCCAATTTCTCACGCCAATTGGCCGCGGGCGAATAGTAGCGACAGATGGGCAAAAGTGCTTGGATACGACCAACAGAGACAGACATATTGTAGCCCAAATAATCCGCCTCGCAGAGAAATTCGACGTGTTAGAGTTACGTATCACCGTTGACGTACAGGGCAAAGTAGATGAAGTAGGCAAAGTAGGTGAATGACCGTAGACCAGCTTATCCTCAGCACCATGTTGACTCGAAATGCACCACCAAGACGTGCATTTGTTGACTAACAAATCCGGACATCTGAACTGAACACGACGACGGGCTTCCATTCAATACGGATACGGATGAAGTTGGATCTCCAAAGTCGGGAAAATCAACGTAAACGTTTGGGGAGGACATGAGAACGCATCGAAAAATCCTCCACACCCACACACGCATTGGTGTGTGTGTGTGTGTGTGCGTGCGTGCGTGCGTGCGTGCGTGCGTGCGTGCGTGCGTGCGTGCGTGCGTGCGTGCGTGCGTGCGTGCGTGCGTGCGTGCGTGCGTGCGTACGTGCGTGCGTGTGTGGAGGGAGGACAAATTTTCAGGTATATATTCTTTCCACGACCACCTCCAACTTAATGCTTTGGCACTTAAAATGGGGTGCGGTTGTGATCCCGTCCTTCCTCTCCCTTTTGGCGCGGGGCGGGAGTATGCCTGACGCAGTGCGGGTCTGTCCTTCGTCTTCCTTCTGTTAATCCTGCTAATTCCAATTCCGACGCCTGACCTTGTGAACCAAGTGTTGTGAACTAAATGTACCCAAATCCAATTCAGAGTTTGAGTTTTAGTGTATACACAATATTGATATGACCGGTCGGCTCGTTTCAGTAGAAGCCGGTTTCGGCCAGTTACCACCGGTTAGAATACTGGCCAGAACAAAGCTTGTTTTATGCGCCTTCGTCACTCGAAATACCACCGCTGATCGCGACGTGCTCAGCAATTAATCAGGGTTGTAGACATCACAGACACGCTCACAACGCTAGTTTTCCAAACTGGACTGAATAATTTACAAGAGAGGCTTGTGAAATGATGCATTGCGTCTGCTTCGGTCACGAATTTCTGAGACGATGACGGAGAGTGCCCGTGTCCGGGGAAGTGGTTCCTAGACATTGGCTGCCCCAGCTACCAGTCCGTGAACTGGTCGCTCCACACTTCTTAGAGCGTCGAATGCATTTATTTGTCACAAGCGCTATCACAGAAAGATATCTTCTTGTGGATCCCACAGTCCGCAACATCACTAGGGATCTCACAGCACCCACAGTCCCCAGCATAACTATGGATCTCACCGTACCCACAGTTCCAAACATCACTAGGGATCCCACAGTACCCTCAGTCATCAGCATCACTCGGGATCCCACAGCATCCACAGTCCCCACCATTACTAGGGATCTCACCGTACCCACAGTTCCAAACATCACTAGGGATCCCACAGTACCCTCAGTCATCAGCATCACTCAGGGATCCCACAGCACCCACAGTCCCCAGCATAACTAATGGGATCTCACAGCACCCACAGTCCCCAGCATAACTATAGGATCTCACCGTACCCACAGTTCCAAACATCACTAGGGATCCCACAGTACCCTCAGTCATCAGCATCACCAGGGATCCCACAGCATCCACAGTCCCCAGCATAACTATGGATCTCACCGTACCCACAGTTCCAAACATCACTAGGGATCCCACAGTACCCTCAGTCATCAGCATCACTCGGGATCCCACAGCATCCACAGTCCCCAGCATAACTATGGATCTCACCGTACCCACAGTTCCAAACATCACTAGGGATCCCACCAGTACCCACAGTTCCATCAGCATCACTAGGGATCTCACAGCACCCACAGTCCCCAGCATAACTAGGGATCTCACCGTACCCACAGTTCCAAACATCACTAGGGATCCCACAGTACCTCAGTCATCAGCATCACCAGGGATCCCACAGCATCCACAGTCCCCACCATTACTAGGGATCTCACCGTACCCACAGTTCCAAACATCACTAGGGATCCCACAGTACCCTCAGTCATCAGCATCACTCGGGATCCCACAGCATCCACAGTCCCCACCATTACTAGGGATCTCAGAGTACCTACCCGAAGCAGTTGGGAAATAATCACTAAAATCTGATACCCAGGGCCTCAGCGACATTCACTGTGCTCTACAGGTGCCCAAATTGTCACCATATCTCAATAATTACTGCACACATATTGGAATTATGATGCCACGTTTGACATCTGGTCCCCGCTTGTGTCAGCGCTTAGCAATCCCTCAATCCACACCGGACTGAGAGTAGTATCGCCCTCGAGTTTTTGCAAGTGACTGGCGAACAAGAAGAAAAAACCGCGCGCCGTGCTAAAACTTCGTGTTCATTTCCATGATCAACTTGACAACTCTTGTAAAAATGTGTGCCCCAGGTCATGTCAAGTCACCGTCCCATGTTGCCAACAATTTCTTCGCCGGAAAGTCAAATTGGAAGCCAAGCCAATTGACTTCTCCACGCTACTCGTCAGACAAAGACCAGCTCTCAACATATATAGCGGGAACAACACTGCTGAGTGAGGTCAGGTAGCCCAACGCCGAGAGCAGCAACACCCCAGCAGTTGTGCATCAGGCGCGTTTTCATCAGCCGGCCGTCGCGTCTAAAAACATGTCCATGGATTTAAGCATTATGCTGAAAAGAAATTACCTCTGGTGACCTCATTATAGGGTAAAATGCAAATTAGACATATGTTTCGGGTTCTCCCTGATCAGGGCTTTGCAACGGTGTTCTGCATTTTATTCTAGCTAATGTAGTTCGGAAGTTAGTTGGGGGAGGGGGCTCTTCAGAGCCCCCTCCCCCGTTTCGGCTCGGCGTAGGTGGATTTTCCGGCCGGCGCAACCAGGGTCAAGTGACGTCAACGTCACTTGACTCGTATCGGCTTCCGCGAGAAGCCGATACGACCATAAACTGTTCCGCGAGAAGCCGATACGACCTAACCGAGATAAGCCGATACGACCATGAACTGTACCGGGAGTGTTCAGGTAACCATCCACTTCTGCAGCAATGATAAGTTATTCGTGAAATAGGGTGGAATATACCACTTTCTGAGCACTGAATAGACATCCTTTCCAAGGACGTATCGACATCGTGCTTGTTGATGTGTGCTTATGAAGTCTCCATGTTTCGTTCCTAAGACTATTTTGTGTATAAGTAGCATGCTTATGCTCCCCATTACGGATTGATTACGCAAGCATCTAGCGACACAATTCCAGATACAGAGATTATCTATGATGTGGTGTGTTAAACAATGTGATTTGCTGATAACATGGCATTGCAATCGTTATCGTTAGCATATGTATCCATATATATATCCATATATTAGGTGCATCCAAAATTAAACCAAAAACATGCACTCATGAATACACTATTGGCTCAAATGAAGCTTGAAGGACTGAAACGATATTTTAATTGGCATGCTTCCAAGGCAGATTTATACATCCTGCTGTACTCGTTTCGACATCTCACACCTAATGAGAAACCATTATTTTAACACTGTTCTGCAGTGATCCCAGACTGCCATTCGATACGTCGGTTGGTTATTGGTTTTACGACACATCGACCGTTGAGTCATGTAGCGCCGCCATCTCTCACGCCGATTGGCCGCGGGCAAAGAGTAGCGACAGGTGAGACTCGAACCACAATCTTTCGATTGTGAGAAGCAGAGTGGGAAACTTACTATCCGGGTTGGGAGTCGGAGTGCATACCGATTTCTTCCGGAGTACATTTTCATGGACATTATTTTTTTTTATGCATGGAATCTGTTTACCAGTAACCGACCAGAAAAACCTAAACCAGTACCTACATAATATGCATAAGTAATATCATTCTCATTTTTGGTCAAATCAAATGCCAAAACATACGAACAAAGAAGTGAACAATGGATGGCACCGCCCGGCAGTGACCCGTAATAATCAGCACTGTTTCGTTTCTTATAACTCACAGGAGAAATGCGTTTTCCTTTCACTGTTGGTCTCAGTACAAGGCTAGACATATGAAAAACAAACAAAAATACCTCACACTTCACCCTCAGCTCAGAGCGCATACCTACCTACGGAGCCAATTTCCCACGTAATACGAACGCAACTCCGCTACTGCACACGCCACAGTTGGATGTGATCAAAGCAAAGGATCAGTCAAGGTCTTGTGTTTACTGTTAACTTGTGTGCACACTGTTAACCATGTGTTCAAAGTTGCTAATGGTTATGACGTCATATACAAAATACCTTACATTGATTGGTTGACAGACAGATTTCAGAACAGAAAACGCTAACGCAGCCAATTCTGATCGGTGGCCTCCGGGACTCCGGAAACGTCTCTTAAAACTGTCAAAGTTTCCCACTATAGGGTGGCAGGAACACAGGTATTCCGAGACGCGGCTCCCGAGCCGCGGCTCCCATGCCGGAGAACAGTGTTCTCAGTGCGCATGCGCATCATCTTGCAAGTTGCTGTTGGCGCGTTGTTGTCGGCAATTCTGGTGGTTGAGATTGATGGAGTGTGTGAAGCTGTGGTCAGGCTGCTGACTGCTACAAAAAGTGATTAGTTTGAGTGGTGACCGTAAATGGAATAACCAGCGTTTTTTTGGGGGGTCGTTCTGTGTTTGTTTTTATTGATATCTTTGTTTCCACATTTGTGTCGGAGTACATGTGAAGCCCATCCTATCCAGTATGAACCCGGAGTGCAAAAATGTTTTGAGAGATAAAATATCTTAAGAAGTGCCTTAATTCCCACCCTGGTGAGAAGGCAACTTACTCCTAGACTACTCGTCCCCTGTCATCGGATACATTATTGGATTGAGTTGCTTAAGGAAAAAAACGCATAACTCCTGACGCAAATAAGAGTAAATGAAGGATCAGTCGTGCCCGATCGACGAACGATGACTCTTCACATACACTTCTTTAGAGACAGTTTGGACACAAAGCCATCTGTCTATCGCACGTTAGGCCGGCCGGGATATTCGGACCGAGCTCAACTGTTCATAAATAGCGACCTTCCAGAGCCGCTCTTCATATTCCACAGTTAACAAACATCCATACCCGTATCGCCCGACAATACCACCCAAAACACATTCACCCCACCCGTGGTAAAGAAAAACAGCACGCAGCTAGCAGCTCCTGCCATTGCAGTTCTGATCTACATAGACCGACCGATCGCGAGGAGGACAGTGAACTCGGCCCTAACAGGTGATCGAGCCAGCTGTTCTGCTTTGCCACTCACCGCTGTGCTTAACTGTCAACACAGGCGTCGGGCCCGGCACGAAACGTCCCAGCTTCTTGTTGGCTATGGTGTTCTTCTTGACCAATGTATTCCACGACACCTGGTTCTGAAACATAGGATCGATATGGCGACTCTGTGACATTTCATTTGTGGCGCATCAGTGTCGCTGCGAAGCATAGGCGGCGGGGTGGGGACCTCTGCCATCGGCAGAGCCACTAATGCCCGCCGAACCAGAACAGAACCCTGTGAACTCTAGCCATCTCAACACACCTGATGTCAACACACAGTCCCGTAGTTTCCAACTATCCCAACACATTCGACGTCAACACTTAGTCCCGTGGTCTCCAGCCATCTCAACACATAGTCATGCAGTCTCCAACTATCCCAACACATTCAACATCAGCACTCAGTCCCGCAGTATCCAGCATCTCAACACACCTGACGTCAACATACAGTCTTGTAGTCAGACATTCCCATCTCTGTGGGTACATGCTAAGAAAATAGGTGCACAACGAGTACGAAGTTCGGCTCTTTCAACGTTCGAAATGGTGTAAGACGCAAATAATAAGCTCAGATAGGAGAATCTTATACCTCCACCAATCGCCCCTTGATGGTGCGTGCCGTCTGTATCAATAACTAGCTAGATGATTCAAACTGGCTCTAACATATTCTTTTTTTTAAATATGTGGACAAAATGGTCTGTCTAGTGAGTGTTTTCCACCAGGCTCTACCCAGGCAATTCGTCTAATGAACGTGGGTCTAGCGCCACTGAGGTGGAGGAGTAAACAAGGCACGTTCATCCCGCATATTCACTGGACAACCGTTAACACATTGGTGCTGCTGAAATGTGCACCTCTGACTGCCCCTGCTTGGCTGATCCGCTGCCGTATATTGCCTGACACGGGTCAACACTGCTATACACGCTGATGAACACGGGTCAACATTGCTACACACGCTGATGAACACGGGTCAACATTGCTACACACGCTGATGAACACGGGTCAACATTGCTACACACGCTGATGAACACGGGTTAACATTGCTGCACACGCTGATGAACATGGATCAACATTGCTGCACACGCTAATTAACACGGGCCAACATTGCTGCACACGCTGAGCAACACGGGTTAACATTGCTACGCACGCTGATGGACACGATAAAAAAAATCGGAGAACAAAAAGTCGAAGGACAAAAAGCCGAATGGAGAATAGTCGGAACGGGTAGGAGACGAAGAGATAAAAGTAAAAGCACTAAAAGTTGAACAGACAAAAATCGAAGACAAAAAGTCCAATGCATAAAAGTCGAAGGGATAAAATGAAAATTGAACGTGCCTAAAAGGTGAAAGAATAGAACTCGAAGCGATAGAAGTCGAACGGACAAGAAGACAAACGGACAAACGCGTATCAGCTGCGATGACGACGTTTGAAGGCATTGTTTTGGAATTAAGGAACGAGTTATCAGTACGCTTGCGGTATGGCATTTCGGCATGGTCCGAGGTGTTCATTCGTCAGTTGGTTGTTTGAGTTTTGGGGCGAGGTGTTCATTCGCTGGCACCACTCAACGTCTTAGCTCGCTAACCACAGTGGTCATGGCGAAATCGCGCAAACCAGAAGGGAAAATAGCCCGCATCCACCGAGGTTATTGCAAGGTGACAACCAACAGAAATTTCGACAGCGCCGCGCTATATTTCGTTACTTTCAGTAGTTTCCTCATCCTGCACAATTGCGGCCTGAAATTCAGAGCGAGACTGCCGTCATTTTGCGCCGACGACATTGCAGCTTCACAAATGCAGCGGAACGGCAGTATGTCATGGTGTCATTGCCAGCCCACATCACTAACCGGATCAGTCTGGTCTCGCCGTGTACAGCGGACTGAGCAAGACTCTGACCACATTCACAGGATAATGGCTGGCAGGGCACTGGGTGGTATCCCGACTATATCCAAGACACTACCGAGCAAGATCTCCACCACCTCCAAGCTAATACCGGGAAGGCACTGAACAAAATCTTGACCATATTCAAGATAATAGCGAACAAAACACTAAGCAAGAAAACGTTCACATCAAAAATGATAAAACAATTACAACGGCTAACACACAAACAAGGCACAGTTCGATGGAGCCCGAGGGAAACAGAGTCGACAGCAGACAGGACGACGTTGTCTGACAGCAGGCCAGTGAGATGAACAGTGACACGCCCGAACACACTTCGAGTCGGTCCCAGACGGGCCAGCCAGATCCTCGGCAACACGGAACACATTCCGAGTGGACAGCAGACGGCGCCCGCCAGACGCACGGCAGAAGGTGGCCAGGGCTGTCGGCCGCCGGCTGTCGTGACAAATGGCGGCGGTGCAATGGAGCGGCGCGGCGCGCGGCGCGCGTCACACCGTCCGGCACATTACGCCGGCGAGTATGACAGTGGCGCGCCATACTGCACGGCCGTCGCGCGTCACACCGTCCGGCACATTACACCGGCGAGTATGACAGTGGCGCGCCATACTGCACGGCCGTCGCGCGTCACACCGTCCGGCACATTACACCGGCGGGTATGACAGTGGCGCGCCATACTGCACGGCCGTCGCGCGTCACACCGTCCGGCACATTACACGGGCGAGTATGACAGTGGCGCGCCATACTGCACGGCCGTCGCGCGTCACACCGTCCGGCACATTACACCGGCGAGTATGACAGTGGCGCGCCATACTGCACGGCCGTCGCGCGCCCATCGCAACTGGATGATGATCATCGCCCGTGCGTGGTGATCAGCACTCGGTGCCGCACTGCTGCGAACCTAGCTGGCCCGGCACTTCGGATTAAGTTGGGGTGTATCGAGCGGGCGGACATTTCCCCCGCCTGACCTCAGCTTTGCCGGTCGGTCACCTGAATTATCCCCGTCAGTTCGCCACCTGACCGTACAATCCGTCAATCCGCCACCTGAGCCTACACGCTGCCACTCTGCGACCTGACCTTACACTTCGCCGGTCCGCCCCCTGACTTTACACTTCGCCACCTGACGTTATACTCCGCCAGTGTGCAGGCCAGTTTAACACGACCGTCAAATCAAGTGGCGGGAGGGCATCCAATGGCGGGAGGGCACCCAATGAACCATGTCATCGAATCGGACCCAATTCTACAATGACCGGAGGTGGACGGCTTTCCAGTCCAAGTAACGGGTGATTACTTGAAATCCGGACAGAATGAAAAGCGGCATGGCATCGTCTAAGGTTCGGATGTGGATGGGAAAGTACACCATTTTGAAGAAGCTGAAACAATGTATATTTCGGACCTTTAATGCACTGCTGCTGAAGCGACACTAGTCGGCTAGGCGCACGCGCGAGGGGAGAGCCATTAACATCTTTCCGCGGCACCCCTGAGTCCAGAGATCTGATGATGCTCTGAATCCCCAAGCTCAAGTTTCGGTTGGTGTTCGGAATTCACCTTCCAGTCGCCCATGTACGCCGTTTGCTTCAGAATACCCCACTTGACCTGGACTGGTCGAATCTGAGGGCAGTCTGGGGTGGTTTGTCTGACTTGCTCACGTAGTTCAGTTTCAACTCTTCGAAAGGTCTGATGGCTTCACCAGAACAATGCGCCGTGGCCAGGTTGGGCCACAGAACATAGTCACCATCAGGATACTTAGAAGAAAAAAAAACGTAGCGATATTCTTGCAGAACACTGGCTTAGTTATCCATCGGGGCCCCTGGTCAGATCGCAACCTTCCTCGCGAACTTTTCTCGGGCCTTAGCCTCACTTCACCTTGGGTATCACCGTCAGTGTACTTCCCAGTGTACTCTCTCGGCGCCCGGCATCTCGTTCCCAGTATAAGTGAAATGGGCTTCGTCGTCCACTCCGACCTCGCCCTCGCCTCCAGCCAGCGTGGGTTCACGGAAGAGGTGTCGTAACGTGGTGTTGTGTGACTGTTTTGCTCGCCTGTCACCTGAGGTGCTCTTTGTCTCTTCCAGTGCTGAAGACCAGCTTCCTGTGGAACTTCGGAGACCAGAGGCTGGTTGGCTGATTACACCCGAATTTTCTGAAGGATCCGCTGGGATACATGCTTCATCACTTTCACCAGCATCCCTTTCGTGCTTCCGTCTGTTTGGCGGTGGGTTTTTCTTTCCCCATGTGCTTGGCATCTTCCTTTTTTCGACACGGTTTACTACGTCGTAAGCAGTGTTTCCTACAAATTCCATCACAATAAAATGGCTTTTGTGACTTTGGCTTAGCCGGATGTTCTATAAAAGCAGCAATCAGCGCGCGAACTTGCTGGCGTGGCTGTGTCGCAATTTTACGCAGTGGTTGGTATCCACTATACAATCGCCAGCATGGCCAACATAGTCACGTGCACAGGACAATTATTCCTGACCTAATATAGGATTTTTCTTGCCATCCAGATTCTAGCATGATATTTAATAAATGAACTTTTAAGAAATGTCCGGATTTCAAGTGATCACCGGTTAGTCTAGCACCATCGAACTTATCCCACCAAGTAGCGGGCACGGGAGCAATATGGATGGTGTGCGATTAATCGGTCTCTAGCATGAAGATCTCTCAACTCTCGCTAAATATTTGTGTTCGGTAGCGTACTTTAGAATGTTTGAGTTCAGCCGATGATGTTCCGACTATCCACGCCGCGTCGCGCAATATTAGTATCATCGCAAAATGATGGTTTTTCGTTTTCCTCAGCCACATTTTGCCACCGACATGGCGCGTGTTATATTGAGGTGGAGAGACTCCTCACTTAGTGCAAGCCGGGCAGATAACTGTAATGGTACGCTTGCTGTCGGTGCAAACATCACTAACGCCATTCTTACATTTCACTCGAGTGATCCTTTGCACAGCCGGTAGTACATGCCTACACGAATTTATGAATGATTGTGTGCAATTCGTAAATATGGAAAATAATATGAGCCAAATACGTGTGCATAACCTTTGCTGACCTATGTTGGTGGTTGGGACTCAGTTTCAGATCCATGCCATTCCGTCATAATCAATTAAAAACAACATATTCCGCCTAGCCATGGCCGGGGTGGCGATATACTCTCATAACAGCTGTCGGGCTTTGGAGCTTGGATCGTAGCGCAGATGGACCAATTCTGGGGCTTTCGGACGCCCAGGAGATCCGCATACTCCCGCTTCGACACTCCTCGTCTTTTTCGCCCATTCAGACATATTGAAGCTGGACCATTGACCAGCTATCCTCCCACCAGCACGTCATGTCGTCCATGATTGAGGCAGGAACTTGCTATTCTCCGCACTGATTTACCCGCCATGGGCGAATATGTTGCCATGGATGATCGAGGCTGCATACCCGATGCAGGGAGGAAAAGTTAGCTGGCTAGCTCCGTCGATAAACGCCGGCCTGCAAAGCCCCCCCCTCTTGGCCCCGGGTCGAGTTGCTTGTCGCGCTCATTATCAACGCCTCCGGCTGGGATGGCCATTTGGCAACCGGTCAGGCCAGTACGAGGGCGCAGGCACCAGGCGGACGTGCCCGACTATATGGGTGTGTTAAACTCACGGTCCCAATTGTGCTGGGTCCGGAGGTGGGCTCACGGTTAGTGCAACATCCTTGCGCTCACCAATGGATGATTCTGGCTCCGTAAAGCCTCTCCAACAGCAATGCGAACTTTCTTTAAAAGCATTGCCCATTAGTCATTCAAGCATCGCATGTCCTGCATGGCACATCCAGAGTAACGTGAGTGCGTGGGCGGGCGGGCGGACCAAGCACCCACTCCACAGCCGCCCGGTGAAAATGACGATGATCAACGAGAATTGTCATGCTTGAAGGCAACCAGTATTTAAATCGAGTCACTCGTCTCGCTAGTTTTAGATGCCACGTATTCCCCGACACACTGCCGCAACAACACGTGGCATAGAGGCTGGCTGGTCAGCACACACATCCAGACGGCAGCACGGGCAGGCTCCAGGCTCGGAGCCGGGGAGGTGGCCAGTGGGTCTCGACAGGGCCTCAACACAGCGGCAGGGATCAATGGCAGCCGGCAGACAAATCGGGCGACAAAGTTCTGTCGGACAGAGGCAGGGTCGGCCGGCCGCAATGTCATCTCGCAAATGGATGTCGCCCGACGGCGCCAAACTGACCGTGTCCCCTGCACATGGCCCAGACACTAGCCGTGTCCTCTGTACATGGCCCAGACGTAACCACACTGGCCGAGTCCCCTACACATGACCCAGACGGCACCACACTGGCCGAGTCCCCTGCACATGGCCCAGCCGGCACCACAGTGGCCGAGTCCCCTACACATAGCCCAGAAGACAACACACTGACCGGGTCACCTACATACAGGTCTAAACGGCAGGGCGCTGACTGAATCCCCTATACGCACGCCCGGACGGCAGAACACCGCAAAATCCCCTATGTGCGAGCCCGGACAACAGCACACTGGGGGATCATCTATGCGCGGGCCCGGACGGCAGATAACACTGGGGAATCACCTATACGAAGGCTTGGACGACAGAACACTGGGTAATCACCTAGACAGGGCAGCCGCGCATCACCACACACCCGCCCCACCACTCTGTCCTGACTGGACAGCCGCGCATCACCACACACCCGCCCCACCACCCTGTCCTAACTGGACAGCCGCGCATCACCACACACCCGCCCCACCACTCTGTCCTAACTGGACAGCCGCGCATCACCACACACCCGCCCCACCACCCTGTCCTAACTGGACAGCCGCGCATCACCACACACCCGCCCCACCACCCTGTCCTAACTGGACAGCCGCGCATCACCACACACCCGCCCGAACACCCTGTCCTGACTGGACAGCCGCGCATCATCACACACCCGCCCCACCACCCTGTCCTAACTGGACAGCCGCGCATCACCACACACCCGCCCCCACCACCCTGTCCTAACTGGACAGCCGCACATCACCACACACCCGCCCCCACCACCCTGTCCTAACTGGACAGCCGCGCATCATCACACAACTGCGGCAAGTCGTGCCGCATCGGTTCAAATTCGCTCCCGTTTAGCGTTTATGTAGATAAAGACTTCCAGTGCTTTCTTCAAAAGATGCAAATCAGATGTCAAATTATATGTATAGATTTTGCATGCATTATATAATACAAAGAATGTTGAGGAATAATATACAGCCCTAAAAGTGAAGGAAACTCCTGTTAGACGCATTTTATACACTGCGGATCTGCAGGTCGTAACTGACATTGACCAGTGAAGGGTGTAATAGAAATTGACTAGGATGGAAGAAATGCTCTCAATTATAATCTTTGTTCCACCAAGAGCTACAACTTTCAACACATTGTGGCACAATCACCTGAAATTGCAGTGGTAGTTAGTTATCCGATAGTCCGTTCATGGACTGCGTACAGGTGGCATAGAAACTTTGTCGCTTGCCCCAATAATGATCTTAGAAATTGTGTCGCTTGCCACCATAACGATTCTCGTCTGCCACATCTCCGCTGCCTTGCATCACCCGCACACATCCAATCCCATGCGGTGTCACCATCGTTCCGTCCGTACTCCGGCTGGTTCTATTTCGTCGTCGCCCTGTTCCATCTGGCACCATCCTCGTTCGTGCTCCATCGTCGACGTCTGCCGATCGATTCTATTTCAGCAATGTTCCGCACCTAGCGCACTCATCTGTCCCGCCTCTGGAACATTCCTCACATAGCGCACTCATTCGCCCCGCCTCTGTAACATTCCTCACATAGCGCACTCATCTGTCCCGCCTCTGTAACATTCCTCACATAGCGCACTCATCCGCCCCGCCTCTGTAACATTCCTCACATAGCGCACTCATTCGTCCCGCCTCTGTAACATTCCTCGCATAGCGCACTCATCTGTCCCGCCTCTGTAACATTCCTCACATAGCACGCTCATTCGTCCAGTCTCTGTAGCATTCCTCACATAGCGCACTCATCTGTCCCGCCTCTGTAACATTCCTCACATAGCGCGCTCATTCGCCCCGCCTCTGTAACATTCCTCACATAGCGCACTCATCCGCCCCGCCTATGGAACATTCCTCACATAGCGCGCTCATCCGCCCCGCCTCTGTAACATTCCTCACATAGCGCACTCATCCGCTCCGCCTATGGAACATTCCTCACATAGCGCGCTCATTCGCCCCGCCTCTGTAACATTCCTCACATAGCGCGCTCATTCGCCCCGCCTCTGTAACATTCCTCCCATAGCGCACTCATCCGCCCCGCCTATGTAACATTCCTCCCATAGCGCACTCATCCGCCCCGCCTATGGAACATTCCTCACATAGCGCGCTCATTCGCCCCGCCTCTGGAACATTCCTCACATAGCGCGCTCATTCGCCCCGCCTCTGTAACATTCCGCACATAGCGCGCTCATTCGACCCGCCTCTGTAACATTCCTCACATAGCGCGCTCATTCGCCCCGCCTCTGTAACATTCCTCACATAGCGCACTCATCTGTCCCGCCTCTGGAACATTCCTCACATAGCGCGCTCATCCGCCCCGCCTCTGTAACATTCCTCACATAGCGCACTCATCTGTCCCGCCTCTGTAACATTCCTCACATAGCGCGCTCATTCGTCCCGTCTCTGTAACATTCCTCGCATAGAGCGCTCATTCGTCCCGCCTCTATAACGCTCCGCACCTAGCACGCGCATCCGTCCCGCGTCTGCATAATCTGATGCAACTTCCGCAAACTGTGATAACAATTTGGCTCAATTTACATCCGGTCCATTCACCATCCACGCCATGCTTCCACCACACGAGTATGATTTTTCATCCGAGCCTCCCTACACACCTATCCCACGCGGTCTATGCTCTCGTGGCCGTGCCGCGTCACGAAAATCGGGAAGAGACGGGAGACGGGGAGGGGGCACTCACCATGACCAGGTTGCCTGACGACTTATACGACACCTCCGGCAGCTGGTTCTCCTGGCCATGCGCCGACAGCTGAAAGGTGACGACGCCGCCGTTACGCCAGTGACGTCACAGGCACACGGTGGCAGCCGGCGAGGCGTGCGGTGGGACGACAACACCAACGCCACCACGGATACGCTGCACACGAGGGTGGCAGGAGCACCCCGTCAGCCCAGTCGTGACGTAGCACGGCTTGGATGTTCTCCGCAGTGGTCTCGCGGAACACGAACGTTCGGCACATCACTTCCGCTCACATCCCACACGAAATCGTAACACCTTTTTTCTCTCCCACCATCCTCGAACAAACACAAACAAACAAACACAAACAAACAAACACAAACAAATAACAAACACAAACAAAACTGCCGGAAAATGTGTCGTACACCGGCTAGTGGAAGGACGCGAGGCGGCATGTAAAATGTATATTACACACCTATGATATACACTTGTTTGGGGCCTGGTAAACACCAGGGGTCGTAATTTGGTTGGTGATTGCCGAAATGTGTCAAGTCAGCAATTGTGACGAGATGTATTGCTTCAAGCTGAAATCGGGACTATACAACGATTTTGGCATATATTTCACAAGCAACAAAACACCGTGTAGCAACGGGAATTTTGATCCAAAAGATAGCCGTTCATGTCATACAAACATACCTTTTTCTGTCTGGGACATAATGTGAGGTACGTCAAATTTGTATACCACGTTTCGGTGGGAACGTTCCGCACGCAACGCGACAAAGGTAATGACCGGTCTTACTTCGAACGGTCCTACGCTGCCGCCTCACACGTCGTTGTTCGCAGCCGACACTTGCCACAACTGTCCTGCCTTCCGGTTAGAGCACCGGCCAGCCGTCGGTTCGGTCCAGAGACATGCTAGCCGCTACGTCACGATGGACATCGCGAACGAGCGAGGTAGGGTAATGAGGGAAAGCTATATATGTGGTACGCAAGTGCTGTTCGTGCTTTGAGTGGTTTTCAGGCAATCTAGATGTTTTAGGCGTAAAAGGAGTGGCGCATTGGTCGTTCACTGCCGAAGACATGACAACGTAGTAATTGTAGCTTAAGAGATCACCAATTGATTAATTATGTGCGACTCAAACTCGAGAAGTTGCCTCCATCGATCGCGTTCGGCACTCGCCGGAAACGCACGTGGAAGTGGAACCGGGTGACCTCCGCTGGCATGCATGCACATTCATAGAATGCAATTTCCTATTGGCCCTGTGCTCAGGGACAACGCACGCACGCAACATACGCAAGCAAACCTGGCGGTGTGCGGCCGCCCTCCGACGCACGGACACTACCCTGCGACACACGGACGCCGCCCTGCGACACACGGACGCCGCCCTGCGACACACGAGTGCGTGCGTGCGTCGGCGGCTGCTTTCCAGCCGGTCAGACGTGTGAGTGTCGGCTGGGCCGGGGCGATAAACGGAAATCAATGTGTGTCGCTGATCACGTGTCACAACTGGAACGGCGGACCGTTCGTGTGGCGGACCGGCCGACCGGCCGTGATCATAGACACCGCCTGGTCGGCCGACACGCTCCTCAACACGCGCCGCATGCAATGAGCGACACGTCCAGCACCGCCCGACACGTTCAAAACAGGGCCGATCACGACCGGCACGTCCAAAACAGGGCCGAGGACGACCGACACGTTTGTAGCGAAGCTGGTTTTTGGCAAGTCCATTTCATTGCTTTTTGACTCGTATGGATGCAGTTAGCCCCCCCCCCCCCATGTATGCTGCCGCGACGGGTCACTGCAGGTTTGAACGGAAACCTGCCGGCGCCGGTCGGTCTATGCTGACCCAGGCAGTCTTGACGCGCGGCACCGCCAGCCAGGTGGGCCGGGGTGTGACCTCGATAATCCCGCCGGCCGCCGCATTGGGTGATGTGATTGTCAGCAATTGGAGGTCGGTGGGAACGAGCGATGTCCTTGTCTAGCGGCACAGAAGCGCCTGACTGCTTAGTAATTTTTACCACATGGCTGTGATCTGAGGAGGGTTAGTGCCGGCCGGCTGTGAGATGTCATGTCTTGACAGTCAGGTGTCATGTCATTGTGTGTCACCGTTGTCTCGGGCGCGGTGTGCGATGTCAGGTGTGTCTGGCCAAGAATATAATGGAGAGCCAACGGCTGGCGTGCTGAGGCCAGCTCTCACGTGCCGACAGCCGGCGCGCTGAGGTCAGCTTCCGTTCCCAGAGTCGACTGACGCTCTGACTGCGACCGGAGATCAGGTGATGCAGTGTGGTGCCTCTGGCATCAGGGGATAGGTACCCCACTCGGATGTGACGGGTCCCGGTGCTGTGTCGTCGGCTGGACAGGCCAGGCACCTGCCGTATGGCAGCGAGGTCGCAGGGTTAGGACGATCCTCTGGGATGTGGTGACGTGGTGTACGGATGTTGGCCGACTGGACAGCTGTCCAGGTGGTGGGCAGTCGTGAGGATTCACGCTCAGTCGGGGTCGAGCTGTCGGCAAGGATGGTCGGCCGGCGGCCGGCCCTGCCGCAGCGGCTACATGCTAAGGTACGTGTGTGAGCCTTGCGTGTGCGGGACTCTGACGGGAGAGTCGCTGTCTGACTGCGCAGAGCGATGTAATCTTTCGAGATGGGAGAGTTGTAGCGTAATTGGTGGCCGGTCGGTGCGAAAGCTGGATTGTCTGTTAACTCTGAATTATCTATGAATACCTGAAGCTGTTGATGGGAGATGAATGGCTGAGACGCGTAAGATGATGTAACAAGATGTGTGGTGGCTCAGTGAACTATTGTCTGTCAAGTTCGGTTGAAGCTGCCTGTTGATTGAAGGCGCGAATGTATGAATGTTGGCACTACTGTCAGACTAATGAAACTATTAATCATTGTCACGGTATGAGCATTAATTAACTGCACAATATAAGCATTCGAATTACGGTGATTTTAAGAGCCTCTTGGATTTCAGAGACAGAGCTATTGAACATTAGGGTGTTGCGCTAGTTGCAGATCCAAAATGCCATACCGATATTTTATGGGTGGGGCCCTAGGAACAAATAAAATCACTTTTTTATCCCACGTTATGCAACCTCCATCCAGCCGGCGGCTTCCAAAGTTTCAGTGGAGGCAGCACTAGCGATCCTAGTGGCAGTTTTGTAAGTTGAGTTGAGACATTGCTTTCCACCCCCCCCCCACCAGGATCGGAACGGCGCCCTCGCCAGACATCGCTTCCCACCCCCCCCCCACCAGGATCGGAACGGCGCCCTCTCGGATCCGCCCGGCGCCCTCGCCAGACATCGCTTCCCACCCCCACCTTTCGGCGTCGGTACTGCGTCAACAGGTTGTGCCTTTGACAGTCCGTCTTCCGACCAAAATGTTCCTTCATCTCGCAAGAAACTGGCGGATACAGTGGGGGGGGGTAAATGGGGCTTTACCCTCCTGATGAGCTTCGAAAGCGGGCACAAAAATGGTTGTTTTCTTCCAATTTAGGCAAACAGTGAACTAAACCCGCTCACGGGATCACAGAAACCCGTTCCACATCCAACGGGTGCCCCAAACAGCTGGTCTAGATCCGACTCTGCTTTGACCCTTGACCTGTGAGACATTCAAATTATATGACACGATGGAGTATGACCTTCAGTACCATTGAAAAGGCACATAACCATGTTCATTAAAAGGTTTTGACGATTGACCCACGGTTTATATCCATTACGTTTATTGGGTAAAATAAGGAACTTGACCTGACCTGGAAGGTGACTTAATTAACCTGAGGTCATCAAAATGGGCATCATCTGAAAGCTCTCATTGCGAGCAATCCACTGGTCTCTGATTCGTAGCCGTACGACGTCTACGAGTTGAGTTTGGAAAAATGGGCATACATTATGACGTCATTACCATAGTAAGTGAATTAGGTCGAACCGGCTGGATGGGGGTCGCATCAAACCCGGGTTTTTTGCTACCATGAATGTTTTCATGACCACCCACATAAAAATATACTATGGCATTTTGTCTCCGAGAGGAAAAGTCCTCCAGCGCAACACCCTATTGAACATACAACCGGATGTTATCGCAACGCGAGGTCTGACTATATCATGTAGCCAAGGAGTCGGTCCACATCTGAGAGGTGCCGTGGACAGAACTTCCTTACACGTCCAATACAGGGCCGAGGACGACCGACACGTCCAAAACAGGGCCGAGGACGACCGACACGTCCAAAACAGGGCTGAGGACGACCGACACGTCAAGAACAGAAAAAAAGATACAAAGAAGTATAATGTAGAGTCAGTACAGGAGGCGTCCGACGGCGGACTGAATAGTTGGAGCACATGACATGTCACCGCAAAACATGAAAAAGAAAACAGATGGTGAATACTTCAGGAGAAATGCTATCCATGTATGTTGGTAAAAACGAGAGCCTAAGGACCAGGATCAGTATTCGGGTTAGAAAGCAGGACTTTGCAACAAAGTAGTTATTAAGGTTTCAAAAACGTGGCAATCAAGCCGAGCACGGCCGGGCCCAGTTGAGTCGACTCAAGTCAAATCCAGTCGGGTTGGGTTGGGTCGGGTCGGGTCGCTCATATGAACTGGTGCGTTCCACGGCATATCGACCAAAATTTTTCAAATTTTACACCCACTAAATTTGCATTTGGACCAAAATTTGCGTACAGGGTAGTCTTGTGCTCTGAAGACGCCTGCACAAGTTTTAATCCGATCCGACTAACGGTTTCGGAGTTATAGCCTACGGCAGTATTTTGAGGTCACACAACAAGGGTATCTCTGGAGATGGATATCTCATCGCCAATGAAGAGAAAGTGTGACATATTATGCAACTTTGAGAAGAAAAATGATGAAAGAAAACACATCCGTGGTAAAATATCAACATTACTCACGTTTGACATCGTGACCCTATGACCTCGTGACCCCTGGCCCATTGAAATTGATAAATGTTATGGCAGAAATACAAACGGGCATGATTTGTCTGCCACATGAAAAACAATGCGTTTCGCTTTTAAATGTCCCATATAGGCGTCCGTTCATGGTTTCTATGATTGTCCGATTTTCGGAACGGACGGATTTCGATTAAGTTGTCTCCCATTGGAAAACTACGCGGGATCGAGCAATGAGATAAATAAGGGTGATATAAAAACGTTTCCTTAACAAACAAAAAAAATGCTTAAAGCTTATTGAAGTAAGTCTTATAGTTTGCCTTAATACGCGCACTAGAGGGGGGGCGAAATCCGCCCACCCCTCCGGTTTTTCGTACATAACTGCAGATTTTACCGGTGGATATGCGCGATTTTCTGCGTACCTGCTTAGAAATGACGGGCGCGTCGTTTAAAGGAAGAAAAATGGAAATCGGCCGAAAAATTTTCAAGTTAGGGGCCGTTAAAGTAAAAAAAAATCCTTACGCCAGACGACAAAAATCGGCGCTGATGCGCTTCCCGTATATTCGCAAAAGGGAAGTGTTCCTGGCAACACTAGCGACTTGTTTGATGTATATTGATATGCTATATAGTTTCAAGGTCATTTAGGACACCGAGGTCAAGTCAGGTCAAGTTCATGACAGGTTAATGCAACCAAACATGATCAACTGGAATGTTGTCATAAATGCACTACTGTTTGTCATTTGTACTGTTTGTCATTGCGCTTCCATACTATATTCATGTACTTCACTCCTTTCTTCGCGAAGCCGATTGCGCCGAGCTGCTCGACGGAGCAGTCGGGCGGGCGGCCCGGTTCCGGTAACTGACCTGATAGGTGCCATATAGGTGACCTGAGGTCAAATGTCGGGTCTAGCAGTTGTATTGCATCATTAGTAATGTCCAAAACATCATTGCTGCCCATTTTGGAGCATTTAAACACAATCACAGCGATCCATAACAATGACAAGCCAAGCCACGCAAAACAAAAAATTGTGACAAATGTGCCCTCATTTGACCTTGAAGATATTGACCTAAGGTCATGAAATTCGCACACAATAGAGTTCACTACCGTACCCATCCACCCTGCGAATTTCGTTCCTCCAGCTTTAATAGGAGCCGAGATATTAGGGGGGGCGGAATCCGCCCCAACCCCCTCCAGTGCGCGTAATTCTCAGAGGCCCTCCAGAGCGCGTGTTAATAAACTTCACAAAGTCCAAGGTCACCCATTACCGATACGTTGGTTATTGGAGTTTATGGGCATATCAACTGCGTCGGTAATGCAGCGCCCATATCATCGTCAGTCAAACAATGGCATATTCACGAAGGTTAGTCGACGAGGCAACTGCATGTGAAGGGGCCGATACATGTGTGACATCATTTTGTCTCCTCTTTTATCAGGTGGTTGGTTGGTTAGTTATTGGTTTTACGACACGTCGACCGTTGAGTCATATGGCGTCGCCAATCTCTCACGCCGATTGGTCGCGGGCGAAGAGTAGCGACAGGTGAGATTCGAACCCACAATCTTTCGATTGTGAGACGAGCATCTAACCCCTAGACCACTCGTCCCCTCACTTGTCAGGTGTAAAAGCAAGTTAATGGTGGGCATAAATCACAGAAAACGTGATATCTGTTCATGCAAGTTCATGAGATATCGTCGAAAAACAGGACGGGTGGGCGGATTACACACCCTTCCCCCTTCAGTGCGCTTATTAAACCAGCTCAGATGTGTAAAAGGGTGCAAGTATACAAGTGCAAGCAAGCGGCGTGAACGGTCGGACAGCCCTGTCGCTTTCGACACTTTCAACTTCGGCATCCATCTTTGACCCATCTATGAAGATTTGTCCATAGCAGCCACAAAATGTCGACACGTGCATTAGGGGAGTTAGGGGTCGGGGTTAGGGGTGCAATAGGGGTAGGGGGAGTTAGGGGTCGGAGTTAGGGGTCAAAATGTCGACACATGAGTTAGGGGTCGGGGGTATGGAGTCAGCTTTTGCAATTGTGCTCGTGCATGGCGGATTCCATGTTTTTTTTTCGCTGTCATTTGATCATACCTCGCACAAAAAATCGAAAAATAATTGATTAATTCGAAATTCATCAGCACCACCTACTTAAACTAATTAGCTTAATTAGCTGCAATTAAATTGCTATGTCTCCCAAACAAAGCCAGATATGGCCAATTTGAAGCTACCTATCCCCACTAAATCGACTATAAGGATCTCGAAAAAAAAAATTAAGTTGGTAATTACCCAATTTCTCGACCAATCAGATTTGAGCACGATATATCTCCCAAGCAAAGCCAGATATGACCAATTTGAAGTTGCCTATTTTTGAGAGATTTCAAAATTAAGCACACCTTTTAAGACCAAACTTGGGGTCTGCGTTTTCAATAAACCAAAAATTCAATAAACCAAAACTGAGAACATCTGAATTTTGGACAAATTCATGGGTGAGCTTATAAAGGGTTAAACGGAAAAATGTTGGTACTGATGGGTTTCGCAGAAAAAAATCCCAATTTTGTTTTCACACAATTTGATCATATTACATAAAAAAAGGTGGAATGACCAATATCCGGAACAAAAAATGTCTACCCCCTACCTCTACTCCAGTGTTACTTCCGTGGCTTTTCGACGAACCAGCCGAGGCTTATACGACGTCGCCTGCCTCTCGCCCGAGAAAGAAGGGCGGACATCGCAGGGAATCGAACCACGTACCTCTGGTTTGCCAGGCACTCGGCTTAACCGTTGAGCTACCAGCGGCCTGTATGCAGAGGCCTGTATGCATGAGGGCCACTGTGAGAAAAGACTGGTGAGGTGTGACGCGAGAACACAGCTTGATAAGCTGGGCGCTACAGGAAACTGTGCAGTACGCATGCCTAACGAATCCCGAGCATCTATATGTCTATCAGAGCAGTGAGAGCAATCCCGAGCATATATATGTCTATCAGAGCAGTGAGAGCAATCCCGAGCATCTATACGTCTCTCAGAGCAGTGAGAGCAATCCCGAGCACCAAAATATTAAAAAAGACAGTGAGTGCAATCCCGAGCATCTATGTGTATCAGAGGAGAAAATCCCGAGCATCTATATGTCTATCAGAGCAGTGAGAGCAATCCCGAGCATATATATGTCTATCAGAGCAGTGAGAGCAATCCCGAGCATCTATACGTCTCTCAGAGCAGTGAGAGCCACCGGGAAGTGGCGGCTCGCTGACGTCCGCCAGCAGGCTTGCGGTTGGAGATGTCCGAAATGCACCAATCACACTGCCCACGAGCCGCACGATGAACCACATCGAAGCCCCACATGCCTCGACAGCATGATGCATATTGCGGCGAGTCGTTTTCGCCGCCAACGACGCCATTCGCTTCACGGAAGAGAAAATTGGCAGGCCAGTTCCAGTCGATCAAAATGAAAATCTGGTCTGGAACGAAACGCAGCCATGCCGTGTCTTGTTTTTAGCACATGTGACCACAGCGACCAAGCGCCACAATTGTCGACGCTGTCTGTGTAACGGCAACACGACACAACTGTTAACACAAAAGCAGCTAATGGAAGACTTCCATACAAACTTCAAAACTTCCGACAAAGCTGTTACGGACCAAGCCGACCGTTGTAACACTGCGTGCTTACGCTCGCTCTTCCCCTCACCGCTCGCTGTTCCTCAAGTCGGCCGGTCCCTTCCAAGACCAGTAGCTGTCATGTTAGCCGTGTCTGGACTACTTCCCATGTGTATATTGGTGGAGGTCAATAAAATATATGTTCATAAGATCTACGTGCAGAAGAGAACGTTCATCTACAAATCTACAACAAAAAGTTCATGCATTCAAGTTTCAAATTTTCAGGTTCATGCAGAAGTTCAAGTTCAAGTTCATTCAAGTTCATCTACAAAAGGTTCATCAGTACCTTTTCCTAAATCATTTTTGCGTACTACGTGAAAATTTCAAATTCAGATCATGTTAGGTCATTGACCTAGCCCAGGTCAAAAAGGGTCACCTAAAAGATGTTTGATTGTGGGTCGGATGGGTCGTGCAACGCTTAGTTTCGAAGGTAGACGGGAGTCTTGAAGGACAGCCTCACAACCCCCAAGACGGGTTGTGAGGGTCCGACCGGAAGGGTTATCGCGTGTGTTCGCCAGAAGGTGACCTTTTCGGTCCGGCGCTGACCGATCAGTAGTCAGGGAGTGCAGGGCAGTCGACGAAAATACACTTCGCGAACGGTGTCTCACGGTTATTTAAATTGCCGTCTGCGAACTGCGCGTCCGTAGCAACTCCTAATACAAGGAAATACTGACATGCAATTTTACTTCCAATGAACACACACACACACACACACACATATATATATATATATATATATATATATATATATATATATATATATATATATATATATATATATATATATATTATATATATATATATATATATATATATATGACTTGCAAAACCATCGCCGTCGCGGACGACATTCGACCATTGGTTGGCTGTGGTCGCTTAGGGAGGTGAGGACGAAGGACAAACACTCTGGGTTTCGATAAACTCGTGGTTACTCACTGAAAAGGAACGCTCTATACTGCTCTAGAATAGCAATGGTTGCTAGATTCGAACTATGTACGTACAAATTCCTTGGGATGCAACTTCAGGTAACCAGGTTATCGGGGCCAATGACCACATTTGACAATGAAGACCACATTAGCCTGATTAAGTCATTATGGTGGCCTAGGTGCTTCAAAAGGCCATATCATTCATATGCAAAACCAGCAGAAGAACCTGAAAGAAGGAAAATTTGAAGAGAAACTCATCACACAAGTGCACTCATGACCTCACTAGTCACTGAACTGTCAGACATGCCACATAGTTGCACCGCAATGTGGGCACAGGATACGCCGTCAGCTGTGTCCAGTTTCGGCGCGCTGCTCTTCAGTGGTTGCGAGCAGACTGCTGGAAGGGGAGACAGCATCACTCTACTCCCGGATTTCGATGTCTAGCATTAGCTCCCCGCCATGATCATTATCCTAGATGCGCTCCTGCCAGTGACCGATACCAACAGCTGGGGCCTCGGGAGCATCACCGTCAATAATCAACTGATTTCCTTTCCACAAGGTTAAAAAGAAAAGTCAAAATTAAAAATGACAAACCGATGGCAAGCTGGCGCGAGCCGCGCCACAGTTATTGGGACAAAGTTTTTTTTTTAAACGCCGAGCGGCGAGCAATAATATTGCATAGTTGACGATCCATCCTTTGTTCGCTTTGTGGTCGAGGAAAACATTTTATCTGAGGTCACTGATCCGTAGCATTACATAGGACACATTCCCTTGTACAGAAGTCGCTATTGTTATGTCAGTTTATCTACAGGTTATGCATCTAGAAGATATATGCTTAGTATTTTTAGTTCGCAAGGTACCAAACCGTGGTATTTCATCTGGTCAGTGAACCTTCAAAGCAAAGTGAGGTTACTGACCTCTGATGATTCTTGTCCTGAGATGGATATGTGTGGCATTCTTCACTTCGACGCAATTTTCCATTAACATAAATTTGAATATTTTGGTACTATTGGATAGGTCACGTGGGATGCAGCACACTGATAACTTCGCCCCAGAGTTAACTCGACTGACCGCGAAAAGGCAGGATGAGGGGCGTCTGCCATGGATCCAAAGGGCATACCCGCCACTCTGATTCCGACGCCGGCGGAGTGCTTCCGGTTGGTGAGTTGTTTATTGTGGTTCACGACGCACTTTATGCACGAGCACGGCTAATGGCGCCGCCTACACTGTTCCGTCGGTGGGCCGCGGCATTGGGAAATGTCTCGAGTGGGCTCGTCTCCAACCCGGGGCCTTTGTATCCATAGCTAAAAACCTTCACCACTCGACCACCACCGCCCTCCGGTCGGTGAGAGTTGCAGAGATTGAAGTTCATACTTCGTAGTGTTTCATAGAATATGTACTCAGATGATAACGGACATCGCAGGCCTACATCTGGCTCCAAGCGTACATTTGGCATCTCAGACTCGTAGTCGTAAATGGAGTCGTAAATGGAACGTCACCGGGAGACAAATTTTGCCTTTCCCACACAAACACGATGTAAGGCATGACCACGGAAGAGCCTTACAAATACGCCAAATGTTGCCGAAAGCATTCCATTCAGCGCTGCCGACTATCCTCCCTTCTGAGTACCCCGCAAAAGTAGTGCCTCTGTCCCGAGGGTTCCGAGAAAAAACACAAGCCATGGCCCGACTCTTGTTGGCAATCTGCATCTTATCTGTGTATACTTCATCATCAGAGCCGTTCAATTTGTCGGACTGCATTGATTTCGACGAAATGCGACAACCGGCTTCGGCTCTGCTTCTCCTAAGCTTCCCGAATGCATACAACACGTACATAAATCAACGGTTATCGCACCTTCCTATGCTAATACACGATCCTCTTCGAAGAAGGGCAGTGTCGTTTGGGCCGAGCTGACGACGTCAATTCCGAGTGCCTGGGACAGGCCCAGCGTTCGGTGCTTGCCTTTTGGGTCGACATGGAGCGTGAATGATTTCTCGTGTCAGCCTACGATCTCTGGACCTATCTGGAAATGCAGCCAGCTGGCCAAATGTCAGAAATCTCTGTCGCCTAACTGCCGGACGGAAGCCGCATAGGAAGAAGGAACGGTAGCTCAGCACTGGTCAAGGCCGGAACAACCCTGTCCTGGATGTTTCCATCCATGGTATCATGTTCTTTGGAGAATTGTCGTCTTCCTTTTCCTGCTGGAGAGTTGAATGATGCCGTTTCGTAAGAAACTGCGCATTATTTATTGCTCTTACATATAAACCATGTTCGGTGGTTGTGTTTTCTTACTTCTGCTCCAATAATAACCAGTTCCCAGTTATGCAAGTATAGTGGGTTGTTAACAGCACAGATGTTAAAGAAAACCAGGGTTGCATCTCAAATTGTGTCATTTTCTTATTCGCCTTATTCTGCCGTCCAAAAGAAGAAAAGCGTATGTCCCGGTTTGGGTCAGTGCAATCTTCGTCTCTATACTTCTGACCGGTTTGAATCAATATTGGCCATAATTACATCATTTCTTGGTTGAATTGCACCTTGGTTGGTTATTTGGGTTTTAGGGCGCATCAACTGCATTGGTTATACAGCGCCCATAACAAAACTATTTAATCTGTGTCAATCCTAAACAGGACTAGTGTCCGAGCTTGATCCCGTACAAGGGATTAAACCGGAGAATATATAGAATTGAAGTTCACCTTCAAAAGAAAGTGGAACAATTGACCAGAATTGATCGCGACCGATTCATCCCCCAGAATGTCACGAATTGAAAGTGGCTGCGATCGACCAAAGTAGTGCTTGTAAACATCAGAAAGCTGGGGGCATGAGGTTAGGATGTGACGCACTGAAAGGCGTTCTTAGCATCTCGGGCACATGTGCGCATCATCGCCACAAAGAATATATCTGTGCGTTGCGTACGTGTGGCCAATGCGTAAGCGGCACAGTGTCACCTCGTCTCGCCTAATCCTACGCGAGCACGACGACCACTGCACCTTGATGCACCGTGCACACAGAGGCGTAGTTTCCAATGAATGCACAAGGAACTTGCGCTTTTCTACCTTTGATAGCAGAATTCTGAACATAATTCGTTAGTTATTTGGGCCGTTAAAACCCAGCGCCGACTTCAGTGATATGAAAATTTGGTTCGGATAAAATACTAATATTGAACTTCGTTGCCATTCGTGCATTATCTTCGTTGGCGACTTCAGGAGTGTCAAGGATAAACTCAGTCATGGTACTGATAAGCAACATAAATACGCCTTGAGTATCCAAGGTAATGTTTTCTAGAGTTGTATCCTCTAGGAAAAGTTTCATCAGCATGTATCGCCTCCTGCCGACCCCCGAAATCCACAAAGCCAACACATTTCATTGAGAGACAACGACAGGAAGCGATCTCAATGAAACTGAACAACGTAGCTGGTGTTCTGGACTGGTGACAAAAATGTTCTTTTCAATTCCATCGACAGGCTATAATTGATCAGGCATTTACAATTCCCGGCGTTAGTCAAGCCTATGTGTTCCAGGTCAGGATCGTGTCAACTCTGGGTCAGGTCCGAATTAGCTGCAGGCCAGACCTGCGCAAGATCAAGGCCCGGATCGGATCGGCAACTTCTTTAACCCCAGCTTCCTTCATTTCTCCGTTCACACGGCACCCAGCGGGCGGCATACGAGAAGCGAGGAGCCTCACGAGTTGCCACAAAACTGCAGTGGCGCCTCCACACGCGGACCACGCGCCACCTCTCCCGACCAGGTCACCGCTCGCCGCGTATTCGCCAGCGCTCCCGGCACCCCACCGACACGCCGCCGAGCGCCATCACAGCGGGCGGGAACAGCCATCGAGCATCCGGACCGGCGGAACGACGGCTGCAGCTGGCGGAGCGGCGTGTCGAGTCCGCCGGCGGACCGTGGCGGGCAGCTCGATGGTGGGCGGCACGGTGCCGTGGCCACTACGGTCCACGTTACGGCCCGGTGCGACGTCGCTCTCGGCCGGGCCGGATTTATTTCTGCGCCGCAAACTTGACGACACGTCGAACGGCAGTTCGACGGCAGTCCGGCGGCAGTTGGAGCGGCCGTGACGCGGCCGACGAGTGCCTGGTGGATGACAATAGGGCCGCACGGTCGAGCCGGCTCAGTGGAGCGGGTCGACCTCGACGCGGCCGCACCCATTCCGCCCGAGCGTCGACGAGGCGGCGGCGGCGGCGGCGGCGGCGGCGAGTGACGTCACGCCGGTGTCGGACCGGTCGCCGGCCCCCCGCAGCGGTCGCGCCGGTTGGCACACGTGAGTCGGCTGCGCGTGACCCGACCGCCGCGACAGCGCCGCCGCGGCGTCACAGCCGGCGGCGGTCAGCTGGTGTTGTGACCGCCACGGGTGGGCCGCCACAGGGCACGAAGCCGTCCGGCAACCTTCGACCGGGGTTCAGCTGGCCATACGGCTTTTTTCTCTTTCAAGGTCGCGAACTTATGGTGGATCGTGGCTTGAACGCTGATAACCACCGGAATTTTGTGCAGTTGGAATTTCAGGGCGCGTCAGCTTCCTCGGCCATATCGCGCCCATAACTAACCAACCAGCGGAACTACCGAGTTCACCTGCAACCAATCAGCGTGAGAGGTTGGCGACGCTTTATGGTCCAGCACTCGAATGCATCGTAAAAGAACTTCTCGGCTGCCTCGGAATCAAACTAGCCTCTCCCACCATCATAGTGTCAATTTCAGATCACCGAGGGTGGGGGTAGCTGGGGGTTCGTTTGTTATTTTGGTTTAAGGACGCTTCGACAAATAATTGTGACAATCTGCCGCCTATGGAGAGAATGGGTCAGATCCCTGCATAGCGGCATCCCCGCCATGGAGGTGGCTGGGGTGCAGCGCGTGGAGGCAGACGGCCACAGTTGACACGCAAGAACCGCCGTCCCAGGCCCTCGGGCCTGGCAACACGGGGCAGAGGCCGACGTGGGCGCACGTTTTACGTTTCACAGCTGGTGATCGTCCAGGCAGATATTTCCGCGGCGGGACGGCCGTGCCGTGCCAGAAGGATCCGCCGTGTGGGCTCTTTCGACAGCGTTCAAATCGGAGATAAGATCTATCAGAGCGGAATTACACACATGGTTCGAACGGATACTAGGAAGCGTCATAACTACACAAAAAAAAAAAAAAAAAGGTTTTTTTAAAAAAAAAAGAGAAAATGGATGCGTAGTCGGTAAATGGAAGCGCCACTCAATCAACGCTACCTCACCATCCTAAGAAGAAGAAGAAGAACCTTGGGTTCTTTTACGACGCATTCAACCGCTAGGTCATGTAGCGTCTCCAACCTCTCACGCCGATTGGTCGCGGGTGGAGTCGGTAAATGCCGTCGGCTGTGAGATTCGGACCCACAATCTTCCGACCAAGAGTCCGACGCTCTACCAACTGAGCTACCGCGGCCCCTACCTCACCATCCTACTCGACGACCGAAGTACCATACGCCACCAGAACTTAACGTAATTAGCAAGCTGTGCGGAACTGCCATCTGATAGACGAGACAAACATCACAATATAATGGTACGCCACATCTAACTGATCTGGTAAAGATTCGCCACATGGCGTTCGTTGGTCTTTGTATCACACAGATATGTACAACAGATAGCAGAAAGCACAGTCGCAGGCAAAAATTGTTGCGGATGCCATACATCATCCCAAAGCCAAGGCGGCACCACAACGAGCAGTCAAACTTGGTATTCATCCGAGCGGAATATATTCGGGTCATGCTCGCACAAGGTATGTAACGTTTCGCCCGCAAGCCCATCCGGCTATGTGTCAGCTTGCTTCCGCATGGGATGCAGGGGAAAACATGGTTCGGATGAGAACAAAATGTGTTTCTAGTGACGCGGAATTCGAAACATGAAGTCATCATGTGGTGGTAAATGCATGAAAACATGAGTGTTCCCTTTAATTTAGTCTCACCTGTTGCTACTCTTCGCCCGCGACCAATCGGCGTGAGAGATTGGCGACGCTACATGACTCAACGGTCGACGTGTCGTAAAACCAATAACCAACCAACGTTCCGTACTTACCGACAAAGCTGTTTTATCCAACACAAAGTTCAATCAAACAAGGCGATACAATAGCACAAAGTTACAATATCATCATACAGTGACTTGAAAGCACACGATCGAAGCATGTAAGTTCTAAGCCTTTAGACACTCCGCGCAATAGCCTTCTGTTACGCGCTACGAAGTTTTCTGGTAATACCCCAAATCAATTGAAGGAATCAGAAGGAAGCCAATTTTATCTGCTCTTGTTCCTCCTCAAAAAGTCGCCTGGAGACGCACTTGACTAAAATATACTTCTGAAACTGTCTCAAACTTGCTCACATCTCCCACCATAATTCATATCATTCCATTGCTACTCGGTGTAAACTTCTGCATAAAATTCGGCAACAAACGCTTTCTCTCGCTATTTTACCCACTATGGATGCGCCTCTAAACATGCAACTACAAATTATCAGCATACAGCTACAAACTCTCAGCATGCAACTACAAACTCTCAGCATACAACTACAAACTCTCAGCATACAATTACAAACTCATAGCATACAACTACAAACTCTGTCATCTAGGCAATAGTCTTTGAATATTGAATACCAAGTTTAGCGAAGAAACGTGAAATGTATTCGAAGATACAAACGGTAGAGGCCAAGCATGCTAATATGTATGTCAAAACTGGAATTTTCCCAGCATGCTTCTGAAAACTCGTTCCTGGGGCCGTCCCGGGGCAAAGTAGGAAGCTACAAAATTGAAACCACATGTATAACATATTTTTAGGACAAATCACCAAGTTCAGGGTGCCAGTTTTTAAGGACTAGGTATGCGCGTTAATAACTTAGGGGGAACGACACGTTCAATAATTTCCATTGACCTTTCCCCGCATCAGGAGGCTTCCTTTGGCTTTTTTGCCAGTGCGAGTAAGTTACATCGCACAGACTATGACACAAGAGGCGAAGTTTATTATTTTAAATAAATATCTTAATTTCTAGAGAAGATTGATGCATCACCAGCATAAATGATTCTCACACTGATTATCAATCCTTGTCAAATCGCTGACAAGCATTATAAATAACAGTAAGCATGGAGAAGATCAGTGTGATGATGAATTGGAGCTTAGCGGCGCGTCGACTACCAGGGACAGTTAGTTAGTTAGTTATTTGGGTTTAAGGGCGCTTCCACTGCAGAGGTCATGTAGTGCTCAGACTACCAGGGTCATTTTGCGCCCAGAACTGCTGAACAAACAATCTGCAATTCTGCTATGGTAGTCAGTTATTAATATTCACCGGCGGCGGTACATCACGTCAAAGCGTGCTTGTTGAAGGAAGGTAAAGGAATGTTCCCAGACCTCAGTCATCATCAGACCTCACAGTCGTTCCCTATCAGCGTACGTAAAGAAGTGTCGGCGTTCAACAATTATATCGTCTGGCGTCGTAGCGGTTCCAACCGTAAGCAACCTACCAAATCATGCTACACTGCAGGCGTGCCAGAGCAATGTGGAATCAAGGAGAGAGATCTTTATGGAATGCCTACACTGACACTTCTGATATCACTTTTATTTGTTATCTATTGGACCTGCATGGATCCCATTGATAAGTATGTTGCACCGTATCAGAGTGAGTAGTAATGCGATCATTCCTTTTACTTTGTCGTGCACTCCTTTTTGTTACATTTTTTTCCATTCTTTGTCGGCCAATTGACAAACTCATACTTTGCCATCGTGAATTTGTTGATTCGCAGGATTCATCGGCTGTGTAAATGGGAAGAGATAATGCAGAGATAATTCGCCGCATAATTTGACAATCACACATTATGTTTGAACTTCGTGAAATGAGGGCCACAACCAGCAATATACCAATTACCACCAGCATGAGGCGCCACTGGGGACGCTGGACGCGGAGGGGGCAACAACCAGTCTGTTGGGCCCCTGCACTGCACACAGGATCGGGCTTCATGTGGGCAGATAATTTGTGGACCGACCGAGACTGCCCTCTCCTGGCAAACTCGCATAGGCGTCACTATAAATGACGCGGCACGCCATACAAACGCCATTCTCTCTCTGGGCAGAGAATTTGTGGACCGACCGAGACTGCCCTCTCCTGGCAAACTCGCATAGGCGTCACTATAAATGACGCGGCACGCCATACAAACGCCATTCTCTCTCTTTTTTTTCTCTCTCTCTTCTCCTTCTCTCCCTCTCTCTCCTCTCCATCTCGCCCTCTCCTTCTCCATCTCGCCCTCTCCTTCTCCATCTCGCCCTCTCCTTCTCCATCTCCACCTTCCCCTCCCTCTAATTTAGAGATTCATATACACTAATGCTAACAATAAAAATATGTACGCTATGCATTAGTGTCGTAACGCAGATCACACCATAGGTAACCTCTTTACCCGGTATCGAGTTACAAGATGTTAGTGTAACACATTCCATAATTGTAACGGTGAGGAATAAGCATGATACTGGCTAACGAGATTATGTTAGAAATGAGGGATGAAGACTTCATAAACACACACCAAGAGGCACGACAGTCGATACTTCCTCGGAAAGGATGTCGATGTTCAAGGATATTCAATAAGAGGTGCATTCCGCCCTATTTCACGAAGAATCTATCGCCGACGGGTCTGGTCGGCGGCGAGACGCGAGCACCGCGCCAAGGACATCATCACAGTCTCAGGGGTGTGCCGAGATGCACCATTCCGATGGTGAGTGCCGATAACTCAGAGGTCGTGACCAATTCCGGAGAGTACTGGACAGCCCCGTGCACTTCAGCACGAGAAACGAGAGCTCGCAAGGCTCGAAAATCGGGTCGGACACACTGGGGAATACACATTGAGTTTCACGGACCGGTACGGACTACGCGACGTCATCATTGAATATAGAGAAATGGGCAAGAGGCAGACGAAGGAGCAGGAGCTATGGCCACCACCAGCGTGACCAGGTCATCAAGTGTCGATAATCTCTGATGCCGATTGTACTGGCAAAACAGCACTACTCCGGCAGTCATCGAGTCTCGAGCTCCAAACTCTCTTTGTCGTCAATGGGTCTGCAACAGGGCTGTATTTGTACTGTGTAATCCTGGATGAGAGGGCATTTTCTGGATGATCGAATGCGAAGAGGACATTTTTCCTGAAACTTGTGACATCATAATCTCCGTTTGCACATTCCAGTGAATTTTGACCACTATATCTCAGAGGAGTTCATTGTCAAACAGCACCATTCAACTTCCGAATGACAAAATGAGATAAAAATTTACTGGAACGGACAATGTTCCGGATGCCAAAAAACAGGAACAGCCTGTTCTTCTGACCCTGATCTGCAACACCGCGCCAGCTACCAGTCCAGAGTGCAGGCAGTTATGCACGAGACCAGCGAGCGCCACGACAATCACCATAACGCGTCCAGGGGCGACAGCGACCGATCGCCTATATCCAGACAGGATGTCGTGTTCAGCTGCAGGTGCACGTCTGCATCCGGCAGGGACAGTGCACCCGGCCGTGCCCGCACCTCTGTTGTCAAAATCAATGTTACATCCAACTGTGCTCGCGCCTCGAATCCGAAAGCAGGCGGTTCGAGCCGGCTCAGTCCCGAACCACCATCCGTCGACCACCGTCTATCACGAACAGGACCGGTAGAAGGGGTCATGGTGTGAAAATAAGGTGTTTTTGTTAGGTGCGAGATGCTGAAATGGGTGCAGTAGGAAGTCGAAATTCCCCATGGAAATGATGTTCTTTAAAATAACGTTCACGCCATTCAAACTTAATTTTTAACCCATAGCATACGTACTTTTCCTTTTCCTTTCTTGTGTGGGACACGTAACTAGAGTAATTATATTAACGGTAACGATAAAAGTACCATGGTTATTGTTTTTTTAACGACACGTCGACCGTTGAGTCATATAGTGTCGCCAATCTCTCACGCCGATTGGTCGCGGGCGAAGAGTAGCGACAGGTGAGATTCGAACCCACAATCTTTCGATTGTGAGACGAGCATCTTACCCCTAGACCATTCGTCCCCACGATAAAAGTACCATACAATCAACAACTAGCATTGTATCGCAGACATCATAGGCAGTCTCCATACCTGAAATTCAGCAACCAGATGCCCATTCATTACAATCCGTAATGGTGAGCATAAGCATGATACTTATACACGAGACAGTGTAAGACACGAGGCACGGACACCGCACAAACACACATCAAGCGTCACACTGTCGATACTTCTTATACACGAGACAGTGTTAGACACGAGGCACGGACACCGCACAAACACACATCAAGCATCACACTGTCGATACTTCTTATACACGAGACAGTGTTAGACACGAGGCACGGACACCTCACAAACACACATCAAGCATCACACTGTCGATACTTCTTATACACGAGACAGTGTTAGACACGAGGCACGGACACCTCACAAACACACATCAAGCATCACACTGTCGATACTTCTTATACACGAGACAGTGTTAGACACAAGGCACGGACACCCCCAAAAAAAAAAAAAAAACAACACTGTCGATACTTCTTAACACGAGACAGTGGTAGACACGAGGCACGGACACCCACAAAAAAAATCACACTGTCGATACTTCTTATACACGAGACAGTGTTAGACACGAGGCACGGACACCTCACAAACACACATCAAGCATCACACTGTCGATACTTCTTATACACGAGACGTGTCAGCAACACTTCATACATCACACTGTCGATACTTCTTATACACGAGACAGTGTTAGACACGAGGCACGGACACCTCACAAACACACATCAAGCATCACACTGTCGATACTTCTTATACACGAGACAGTGTTAGACACGAGGCACGGACACCTCACAAACACACATCAAGCATCACACTGTCGATACTTCTTATACACGAGACAGTGTTAGACACGAGGCACGGACACCTCACAAACACACATCAAGCATCACACTGTCGATACTTCTTATACACGAGACAGTGTTAGACACGAGGCACGGACACCTCACAAACACACATCAAGCATCACACTGTCGATACTTCTTATACACGAGACAGTGTTAGACACGAGGCACGGACACCTCACAAACACACATCAAGCATCACACTGTCGATACTTCTTATACACGAGACAGTGTTAGGCACGAGGCACGGACACCTCACAAACACACATCAAGCATCACACTGTCGATACTTCTTATACACGAGACAGTGTTAGACACGAGGCACGGACACCTCACAAACACACATCAAGCATCACACTGTCGATACTTCTTATACACGAGACAGTGTTAGACACGAGGCACGGACACCTCACAAACACACATCAAGCATCACACTGTCGATACTTCTTATACACGAGACAGTGTTAGACACGAGGCACGGACACCTCACAAACACACATCAAGCATCACACTGTCGATACTTCTTTCGGGAGGATGTCAATTGCGCGTTCAGGAATATTCCCCTCATTTCACGAACAACTTATCACTAATAACGTATCGTGGCACTACTACGTACGTACCGTACAGTAACACTACATCCGCGGAGCGAGGGTAGTGTTAAAATAAGGTTCTTCGTTAGGTGTGAGATGTCGAAACGAGTATAGTAGGATGTCGAAAATTGCCATGGAAGCGATGTCGCTGAACACATACTTTCAGCACAACTTTGATCCAACAGCGTACTCATATGAGTAACTTTTTTACATGTTGCCAGGTACCTTATTTAGGGATAACTATTTTAAAGATAACGATACCAAATACCTATGCTTAACAACTGATATTGTATGACAGGCCACATCATAGATAATCATCTTACCTGGAATTGTGCTAAGAGATGTTTGTGTAACATAATCCGCCATGGTGGATATAGGCATGATACTCGTCAACGACACACTGTTAGAAATTAGATATGAAGACATCACAAAGACTCATAAAGAAGCACGATGTCGATACTTCTTTGGAAGTGATGCCGATTCAATGTTCAGAAAGTGGCATATTCCACCCTATTTCATAAATAATTAATCACTGAGCGAGAGTGACGCCGGCCGCGCCTACCTTGAGAGGTAGCCGGCTGACCGCGCTGGGGGCGTTCAGCTCGCGCAGCGCGTGGTCGCCGGACCTGGCGTCCTCCTCTGTGACCGGCTGCAACTTCTGGACGGGCCGCGGCTGCGGCACCACCGAGTTGAGCTGGCGCACGCGCGGCCGCACGTTCTGCACCAGCGACGGCCGCGGCGTGTCGTGGATGTAGCGCGCCACCGGGCTGACGATGTCCTGCGGCCAGGTCGGAACAGGTCAGGTCAATCAGGTCAGACGTGGGGAAAATCATGGTGATGGAACTCAGCCGGAGCCTGCCGAGACACCGACCAACGGAAACACACATTGAAATATAATAGCTCTGATGCTGCATGCTCAAACTTACTTCAACCAGGATAAAAATGATACGCCGGCACAGTGCTAACATGGCGGAAACATAAACTACATCACCAAGAACCGGCTTAGCTCTCCCCTCTCCCACCAGAAAAAAAAACACAAACAAAAAAACACAAACAAAAAAACAACAACAACGTTAAGGTACAACTGGTGAATTAGGCTAACAGCTGGCGCCATTGGGCATAACCACAATACTCGCCACTAAAAAAAAGTCAAGTACCAATCCCAAAAGCTGCTGTTCCCAATGCTCCCTACGTCCGCTGAGTGACGCTAAACACCGCTCGCATAGCAGTGAGCATTTCGGGGGTAACCTTCGTGCACCAGATAAACATACATCCATAAAATGGCAATTAAATATTTCAATGTAACCTCTCAAAGAAGTCAATATTAATGAGTCTGTCCCAAAATCTCACAAGAATAACCCTTGATTATATTACAATGTACTCAGCCTGCTAGGCCATACAGCGTCGCTGTCCCAGATCTAACCACTTTCTGGAAATACATGCAACGGGTTACTTGGAACTGGGAAGAATGCATGCCGGAAATATCAAGCGTATTTAGGTTCTCTAACAGATTTCACTACTCCATTTTGCTGATTGTTCGTCCACCTGATATCAACACCAGAAAACACGATGATTCGGCACCATAACGGAAAGGACAGCAGCGGTGTGTTCACAAACTGTCCATGGTCGGAAAACATCGCAAGCTCACTGGCTGACGCTAACAACGTTGTTATGCCGATACTAGTGCTGAGAAAATGAGCTGGAATAAGCCAATATGAATCCGGCCGCTCTCCGGGGAAACTGGAGGAAGCAAATTGCGGGAGAACGAGGTCGAGTTGGCCACAAACAAGCGTACCACTCCATAGACGATGACTCTATAATCACATATTCAGTTCGAATTCGACCAGATATCTGGGGAACCTCCAAAACAACGCTGCTCGTCAAGATATGAAATTCGACACAGATACTTGGCTGACAGTCGTACTAGATAGCTTGGACAAGCAGCATAAGCACACGTTGCATGGTCAGGCGGCATTTACATAACACGGGTGGGGGAATGTTGCTTCTGGATCGTACGTCGACGCCCCCAGATTTGGCATTCACCACCCCACGGCAAATGCTAGCCCCTTAACCCGCTTCATCTTCCTAGTCAGAACCTCACACCCTGTCTCGGGGAATGTGGGAAGGGGGGGTCATTATAAGCACCTCTGCAATCTCCGGAGGGCTTTAGGGTGCATCGACTGTGTTGATCATGTAGCCACCTCCCAAACTAAGCGCTGCACGAAAACGAAAGTGGTGTCATCAGAAAGCGCTCGATGAGTAGGGCTCGACCCCCCCCCCACACAAAAAAAATCCCCTGAAAGTGACGTCCCATGGGGCCTATATGGAATCATGAATGATGTCATGTTTTGGGTTTTGGGGAATTTATTTCGAGGTAGATATTAAAAACAGATCATTTGGAATCGGACAAGGAAAGCGAAATGGACCATCACCCCAAAATGTTTGCCCACCCAAAAACAACATTTTGATATTTAGAAACTTTCAAAATTGAGCTTTCAATATTCTGGAATTATTACTTTTATAATGGGTAGAGCACACCAGGAAACGTTGCTTTAAGTTAACTTTCCCTCATTAAAAGTGACTACTTTAGCCAGAATCTTCTATTTTAGCTCCAATGAGCAAATATGCAAAACAAATGTCATCAAAAAAATAAAATAATCAGAATTCCCCTGGTGCGCTTTGTTGCATCCCTAAAAATATGCAAGCATAGAAAGTTTCATTCAAACATCTTCATCTGTTAAAGTGCGACGACTGGTTGAACATTTTTCGAGGTGATCTCACTTGACCTTGAATGGCTCGATGACCGTAGATGACTTCAAAATTATCACACGCCAAATTGATGTGGGAAAAGTATGACAAATTATGGGCGATGCCGCACGCTGTTTGTTCACTATCCGCGGGAAATCTTGGAGGGTGTAAAATACCCCCCCCCGAGACGTTAAATACGGGTTAAATACGTCCACCAATGTCAGCGTCGTAGCGATGTCTGCACTCACCGACAGGTCCATTGGTCTGTTTACGGGCGTGGCCGGTGGCGGCGCCAGTGTCGTCTTGCTGGCAGGCGTGAGCATCCTGCCGCCTGGTGTGACGGTGCGCTGGGGTGTGACGGTGCGCTGGGGTGTGACGGTGCGCTGGGGCGTGACGGTGCGCTGGGGTGTGACGGTGCGCTGGGGCGTGGCGGCGCGCTGGGGCGCGGCCATCCGCCGAGGCGTGGCAGCGCGCTGTGGCTGGGCGGCCTTATCGGCGGTCTGGTGCACCTTGCGCGGCAGAGTTTGCGGCCGGACGCCGGCTGCCGGAGCGCGCGGTCTGGCGGCCGTCGGGGTGGCGCCGCGGCCGCGCGGCGTCGCCAGCGGCGCCGCAGAGCAGCCCGGCCGCCTCTGGCCACTGCTTGGCGCCGGTGCCGGCACCCGGCGCAGGGTGACGGTCGACGTCGGCGCCGGCTCGGCCGGTGGCGGGCCGTGCTCGAGCGGCGTCTGCAGCGCGGCGGGACGGTCGGCGGTGACGGCCGGCGCAGCGGCGCCGTCGCCGGCCGTCCGACTGTGCAGGATCGCCTCCAGACGCCGCTCCTCGGCCTCCATGGCCAGCAGCCGCTCCATCATCTCCAGCGTGTCGTTCAGCTCCTGCGAGTCGGTGTCCGACAGGCTGACGGTGCTGCGGCGGCCGCTGTCGGCCGTCGACGTCGACAGCGTCCGACGAGGACCCCTTGCGTTGTCGCTGGCTGTACCGTCCGTCGACTCCGCATCGGTCACGGTCAGGGACGGCGGCGCATCGGTCACGGTCAGAGACGGCGGCGCATCGGTCACGGTCAGCGACGGCGGCGCATCGGTCACGGTCAGCGACGGCGGCGCATCGGCGTTGTCGCTGGTGGTCTCGTCGGTGTCGGCGCCCGTCGCGTCCGCGCCGTCCTCCGTCGGCAGCAGTGCCTCAGAGCGGCGCGACTCTGTGTCCAGCGAGCTGTTGGGCGGCGCCGGCGGCTCAAACAGCGACGACACGTCCGTCAGCCGACGGCTCGAGTCCGCGCTCACCCCGGTGCGGCACGTGTAGTAGGAGCCGCACGACTCGGGCGACGCCATCTGCTGCTGCATGGCCGCCAGAAGGCCGCCGTCGCCGCCGTCGCTCCGACTCGCCTCGCCGCCGGCTCCCGTCGGCGAGACGACTCGCCGAGCCGCCGCCGAGTCGTCGGCAGCCAGCTCGTCCTGCAGCGCGCCGAGCAGCGAGCCGGCTCGCTCGCGCCGCTCGTCCGGCGAGTCGTCCCACTCGTCGGCAGCCGACTCGTCCGAGGCGAGCGTGCGCCAGCCGCTGTCGTCGTACGTCGGCAGCTCCTCCCACTGCCTCGAATCCTCTGGGACAGCAGCGCAAGCCAGCGGCTGCTCGGATGGCATCTCCTCCCACTGCTGCGAGCACACCGCATTGACTGAGGAGCCCGTTGGCTGCTCGGATGGCAGCTCCTCCCACTGGCGAGACCGCGAGCTCTCCTCGCCAGACGCCAGCGGCGCCAGCGAGGTCTCCAAGTGACTGCTGTTCATCGAGTGCCTGTCGACAAACACCAAGCCAGATCAAGGTCCCACAATGCAGACGGCCATCGCCACCACTCCGGACGGCCGTCTCCACCACTCCGGAGGACCGTCTCCACCACTCCGGACGGCCGTCGCCACCACTCCGGAGAACCGTCTGCACCACTCCGGACGGCCGTCGCCACCACTCCGGACGGCCGTCGCCACCACTCCGGAGAACCGTCTCCACCACTCCGGACGGCCGTCGCCACCACTCCGGACGGCCGTCGCCACAGTGATAAATTATTCGTCAAATAGGGTGGAATATACCACTTTCTGGACTCTGAATTGACATCCCTTCCAACGGAGTATCGACATCCCACTTCATGAGGAGTCGTTATGAAGTCTTCATATGTAATTTCCAACAGCATCTTTTTGACAAGTATCATGCTGATACTCACCATTGCAGATTGTGCTGCACACAGATCTCTTAGCACAATTCCAGGTACAAGGATTACTTATGATGTGGTCTGTTAAACAGTATCAGTTGATAATAATAGGTATTTTTATTGCTATCACTAAAATAGTTACCTCTAAATTAGGTATATCAAAACAAAGGAAAAAGGTACACATATAAGTATGCTGTTGGATCTGAATTGTGTTCAAAGAACTTATAATTTGTTAAATGACATGGTTTCCATGACTAAATTCGACATCCTACTGTACTCGTTTCGACATCTCACACCTAATGAAAAACCATTATTTTAAAACTGCGTCGCCACCACTCCGGAGGACCGTCGCCACCACTCCGGACGGTCATCGCCACAACTCCGGAGTACCGGCTACCACTCCGGACGGCCGTCGCCCCCCCCGGAGGACCGTCGCCACCACTCCGGACGGTCATCGCCACAACTCCGGAGTACCGGCTACCACTCCGGACGGCCGGAACAGAAAATCATGCAATGTGAGCTAAACAGGTGCTTAAAAGCCATACCGCACACTTAAAATAGCTTATACTCAGCAGACGAACCTCCAGAAGGAGAACGCTGCAGTACTGTGCCACACTATAATAAAAACCACGCTTACCAGTCTCAGTCCTCACGAGTGGGAGCGCCAGATCAGTGTTCCGGCGGGTGTTATGGGAGCGGAGTTCGACGACTGTCTGGAGGTGAGAGGCATGAGCACGTGGTTCGCCAGTAGATCTACTTTGGTGTGGAAAGTTGAGAGAATGTTGTTCGTAGAGTTGACGGGCAGTGAGCCAGCCTTAGTTCATCTCGCACGCCCGTTATCGAATTTGCGCCTGTCCGAGATGACACGCAAAGCACAATTTTGAATCTTAAGACGATTCATGTTTTGCTGGGAGTAATTGTCAAAGACGGCCAAACAATAACGGAGATGCGAATGACTGGGCCGTTGACAATACTACGAAGCAGGCTTGAGGGAATGCAGCGACGCACGTGCGACAGCTCGATGCTCGATACCGTTACACTTCTTGACGAAGCCACAAACATGACCGTGCCACGTGAGATGTTTATCGAAAAGCATGCCGAGGCCCCTCACTATGGAACGCTTAAGGACTGAGTCCGCCGTGAAATTCATACTGATGACGTCATTCCGCAACAATTTGAACGAGAGCCAAATGCAATGAATGCAGGTTTTGTGGAATTTCACTTAAGGCCACGCTAATGAAGCCACTAGTCGAGTCCAACAAGAGCAAGCTTTAACGATGCTATTACATGAGTGAGTGAACGTTTTTTTGCCAGAGAACAAAATTTGGGTAGCATCAGCATACTGCACATGCGCCTTATCTGCAAATAGGAAGAGGTCGTCAGGAAAAAAATATAACAGGACGGGGCCGAGAGAGGATTCCTGGAGCATGTTGCGGTAACTGTTATTGGTTATTGGTTTTACGACACGTCGACTGTTGAGTCATATAGCGTCGCCAATCTCTCACGCCGATTGGTCGCGGGCGAAGAGTAGCGACAGGTGAGACTCGAACCCACAATCTTTCGATTGTGAGACGAGCATCTTACCCCTAGACCACTCGTCCCCTGTTGCGGTAACTGTAGCCCAGGTGGTCTACACAAGGGTTCAGACTCACAGACGAGTAGACGAGGCTGCCGGCAGCTCCAGCTCACGCATCGTCTGCGAGTCGCGCGTGCCGTCTAGCATGACGGCCCGCAGTCCACCTTCCAGCCGGGCCATCGAACTATCCACATCGTCGCTGGGGGTCGGTCAGAGGGTCAGCCACACTGCCACTGGGAGTCAGTCAGAGGGTCAGCCACACTGCCACTGGGAGTCAGTCAGAGGGTCAGCTACACTGTCACTGGGGGTCGGTCAGAGGGTCAGCCACACTGCCACTGGGAGTCGGTCAGAGGGTCAGCCACACTGCCACTGGGAGTCGGTCAGAGGGTCAGCCACACTGTCAACGGGAGTCGGTCAGAGGGTCAGCCAAACTGCCACTGGGAGTCGGTCAGAGGGTCAGCCACACTGCCACTGGGAGTCGGTCAGAGGGTCAGCCACACTGCCACTGGGAGTCGGTCAGAGGGTCAGCCACACTGCCACTGATAGTTGGTCAGAGGGTCAGCCACACTGCCACTGATAGTTGGTCAGAGGGTCAGCCACACTGCCACTGGGAGTCGGTCAGAGGGTCAGCCACACTGCCACTGGGAGTCGGTCAGAGGGTCAGCCACACTGCCACTGGGAGTCGGTCAGAGGGTCAGCCACACTGCCACTGGGAGTCGGTCAGAGGGTCAGCCACACTGCCACTGGGAGTCGGTCAGAGGGTCAGCCACACTGCCACTGGGAGTCGGTCAGAGGGTCAGCCACACTGCCACTGGGAGTCGGTCAGAGGGTCAGCCACACTGCCACTGGGAGTCGGTCAGAGGGTCAGCCACACTGCCACTGGGAGTTGGTCAGAGGGTCAGCCACACTGCCACTGGGAGTCGGTCAGAGGGTCAGCCACACTGCCACTGGGAGTCGGTCAGAGGGTCAGCCACACTGCCACTGGGAGTCGGTCAGAGGGGTCAGACCACACTGCCACTGGGAGTCGGTCAGAGGGTCAGCCACACTGCCACTGGGAGTCGGTCAGAGGGTCAGCCACACTGCCACTGGGAGTCGGTCAGAGGGTCAGCCACACTGCCACTGGGAGTCGGTCAGAGGGTCAGCCACACTGCCACTGGGAGTCGGTCAGAGGGTCAGCCACACTGCCACTGGGAGTCGGTCAGAGGGTCAGCCTCAGCCACACTGCCACTGGGGGTTGGTTAGAGGGTCAGCCACACTGCCACTGGGAGTCGGTCAGAGGGTCAGCCACACTGCCACTGGGAGTCGGTCAGAGGGTCAGCCACACTGCCACTGGGAGTCGGTCAGAGGGTCAGCCACACTGCCACTGGGAGTCGGTCAGAGGGTCAGCCACACTGCCACTGGGAGTCGGTCAGAGGGTCAGCCACACTGCCACTGGGAGTCGGTCAGAGGGTCAGCCACACTGCCACTGATAGTAGAGTGGTCACGGCATGTCACTGTAGTTGGTCAGAGGGTCAGCCACACTGCCACTAGGAGTTGGGGGTCAGCCACACTGCCACTGGGAGTCGGTCAGAGGGTCAGCCACACTGCCACTGGGAGTCGGTCAGAGGGTCAGCCACACTGCCACTGGGAGTCGGTCAGAGGGTCAGCCAGACAGCAGCTGACGATCAGTCATATCACACTGACCGCCGCTCACCCTTCGTTGGAATTGATCAGAATGGTTCAAACATGCAAGAATATCATTCAAAAACTGGGCAAGCACTGGTAATGCATGTGTGACTATTTTGATCTATGGTGACTCTGTCTTAAATTGCTTTGGTCGAAGATTGTCACAGATTTAATTGAACGGGTCGGCTGCTGATGTTATGGCTACGCAAAAGTTATATTTGACATTTATCACCTCTTTAAATCCTAGGCAACAAAGTCAAAAATGCAACATGGTCCTGGACCTCTCCTAGTGGATGTAACAGTGCATAGAACTTGCCACTCAATGCAGTGGCATAAGTCGTCATCGCAGCTCCCAACGCATGCAACATCACCTGAAGCGACATGTCAGCCGAGGATTCATCATACCCGCTGGTGCCACGCCAGTCTAGTCACGTGATGTTCGGTCAGTATTCCATTTCCAGCAGAGCGACCTCGGTCAGGTGCTGCATCTGGCTCCAGACGAAGGCTAAATATCGCCGAGTAAGAAGGATGCACATGGGACATGGTTGGGGATTTACACCGAAAAACTAGCTTACCATGACAACCAGTTTTTACGGATGAAAACCGGTATCAAACTGACATGTTTGGTTTAAGACATGTTTGGTGAAAAGCAGTGCCAACCCTGACACAAGCACACAAATATGTACATAATATTTACGTCATATACCTGGTCTCTGTGAGACAGACGGTTTCGTTGAGCCGCTGGCTGATCTCCAGCTCGCGCTGGGTGACCGGTCCGAAGAACACCTCGTCTTCACTGTCACTGGAGAAGTGTGTCGTGCGCCAGCCAGCCGACATCCTGGCTAGTCACTCACGTACCAGCAATCTGTCACAAAAACATCCCGACCATCTGTCACGATCTCATCCCGGGGGTATCCCACGTATCACATCACACAAGTGTATTGCATACGAAGGGTCTAGCAGAGCCACAGCTGGATTGACGCTCTGGCTTTTGATAGGACAACTTTTCCGACTGTTCAGCTTGGAGAGCATAATTTTAAGTTTTGGTTAGCTACCAAATGAAAAAAAAACTGTATTTAAACCATACAGTGTTGGTTCATAACTTAGAAAATGTGCAGGTAATGTAATGTGAATCAATCTGCAGTCCCAGCTTGCAACAACTGGTACACAGTGTACTGCAAAGGGTAAAGTTGTACTTTAAGGAGTTTCGTGAATTCTTCGATTTCTTACAACATTTATGAACGTGATTAAGACAATGTGACGAGTTATTTCCTCTTCAAATGATTACTTTTAAATTAGCAAGGATACATCTAGTCAGGTATCTAGTCAGGTAATATAGCATGAAGAATAATGTTCAAAAATGTAATATGACATGAACTAACCCAGCCTAACCTAACCTCCCTTTGAAGGAAAACAAAGAAAAAATGTACATTTTTTAACATTTTTGTTCTCCTAAAATTTCCAAATTAAATCAACTCTAACCCATCCTAACCTAACCTAACCTAGGCCAACCTGCTCCTAAATAAAAACAATTGGCGAAATTTTGGGGAAATTCGGGGGAAAAAATGCAGGTTCCCACAAACTTACCAACCTAATCTAACAAAACCTAACATGTTTCATTGCTTTATGGGGGTAAATATATGTACAACTTGTCTCATGAACACCTTAAAGCACAACAACACCATGTAAAGTAGGTGCTGAGGGGTAAGAATGTACAAACTATTTTCACAAATTGTTCTTGCAAGTTGTGCCAAGGTCTAAATTAAAGTAAGGGCGATATGAAGGAAATTCAGCATTGGACTGTGGTTTTCAAGCAACACCATTCATGCTTGACTACTGATTGATGTTGGGGGCTTAGTGTGAAGAGAATACATCAAGAGGTGAATGAAAGAACACTTATATGGTGATCATAATGTTCTGGATAACCAAAATGCATGACATGTCTTCTCTGACCCTGATGACAACATGCCATTAATCATTCACAATCCCTACAGCTTACAGCATTCCTACAGCTTGTCACAGTATCCTTAGCAGCCTGTTACATTCACATCCTACTCCTAGCAGTCTGACCAACAGGATGGTCATTTACCAGTTGTGTCCTAGAAGTATGTCCAACCTGGCCAGTCAATCCTATCCCAGCAGTTTGATTTTTAGGGTGATTAGTCACATCCAAACAGTAGGAACTTAAGGGGCCATCAGTCACATCCCAGCAGTAGCTGATCTGCAGGGGCAATGTTACATCCAGCAGCATCTTCTCCATGGTCAGCCAGTGTTAAAATAATGTTTTTTTTATAGATGTGACATGTCAAAATGAGTACAGTTAGGATGTCAAAATTCGCCATTAAAACGATGTTGCCTAAAATAGCTATGAGTTCTTCAAACACAATTTTGAGCCAACAGAATACTCATATGTGCATCTCTTTCTTTTGATTCGAAACACATAATTTAGGGATTGCTATATTTGCAATAACAATACAAAATACATATCCTTATTGACTGATACATTTTCTGCTTTTTTTTCAAGAACAGGTCAGCCCATGTTAGGTTAGGTTAGTTTTTAGGTTGAAAATCTTTGAGAAGGAAATTGTTTGAAAATTTTCCATTTTTGAAACAAAATTTTTATTGTATAGAAAGTTCGGCTAGGTTAGGTTAGGTTATGTCATGCTACTTTTGTCTTCATTTTGAACATAACTTTGTATGCTATATCGCCTAACTCCTAAGCCCCTTTTGGGTGTTATTTTGCTTCCCTACTGAAAAAAATGAATTTGCAGGGGAAATGTGTGGTTGCATCATGTTCACCATTCATAAACATTGCAAGAAATTCCAAGAATTCAAACATTACCATAAACTGCAGTTACCAAAACAAAACCATATGCATGCATGCAGTCTCCAAACCATGGCAACCTTGATTAAACATAATTGTTGTACCATGGTATGGGCTGGTACACACAAAGGCAGAAGTGAACATCACTAGTTAGTTAGTTATTTGAGTTTAAAGGTGCTTCAACCAAAGCGTGATCATTAAAGCTCCCACAACTTTCACATTGCTAGAATGCAGGCCAATCCACACAGTAGACACCATCTGGTGGCTGAGGACAACAGTGCTACTGCACAGCCAGTCTGCAAAATGTGGCATGTGCATGCTTGGTGCAAGCCTGGATTTGTTTGACTGGATGCTTGGTACATGTCTCAAATCACAAGTTGCATGCATGGAGTTACAAACTGCATGCCTAAATTCTAACCCTGCCAACTTGAATTCTGGGATAATAACCTATCATGCTGATGTACAAATTAAGAGCATGTTAGGTATTTGGGCTTTAGGGCACATTGACTGCATTGGTCATTTAGCTCCCAAAATTAAGAGCATGTTGTTTCTTTAAGGAAACAACATTCACACACATCACCTTTACACATGGAACAATAATGACACAACCAATATTCCAATCCATTCCACCAATTCCTGCCACTTTATGACATTGTCTTTAAAGGTAGCACAAATAACCTCTATGGTCTGGCATGCCTCTAGTGCTAAAATAATGGTTTTTCGTTAGGGTTAGATGTCAAAACGAGTACAGTGCAGGATACCAAAATCACCAAGGAAATAATGTTAGTTCAAATACTTGTTAAGTTATTCAAATCATGCTTTTATACAATTGAGTACATATGACTGAATTCGTTTTGTGTGTTTTGAGAGGTACCTAATTTGGGAATATCGATATCAACAATAGCGATGCAAATAAGTATGCTACAGATGCTACCTATGCTACAAACTGATATTGTATAACATAACACACCATAAATACTCCCTTTACTGATAATTGGGCTACAGGATGTTTGGTATCATGATCCCAGAGTTAGTATGGTGAGCATAAGTATAAAACTTATAAATGGGATACTGTTAGAAACGAGGCATGAAGACTTTACAAACACACCAAGAAGCAAGGTGTCATAAAGTCATAAAGTGTTAAGGCTTAATAAGAGCCACAGGGGCCCATCTGGGTTAAGCCTATCTAGAAAAGGTACTATAAATGTACATATTCTCACCCCAATCAATCCCTAATCCCAAGTTCCTAGGAAGCTATATATCCCAGCCTATCTAGCATCATCCACTTGCTATTGCATAACACCCTCAACAATTGCAAGCTCCTCCCATCATACCCATTGTGCTACCATAGCCCCTGCTTAAAGGGGTCTGTGCCGTGCACATTTAACATAAATATTATCCCCTCCATCCAAATTAGAAATCAAAAACAAGATTTTCCTGCCTAAAAAATTTGTCCACCCTACTTTTAAATACATTCAATGAGGAACTCCCCACAACATCAGCAGGCAGCCCATTCCACTGATCAACAACCCTTTGACTGAAGACCTGCTGTCGCTTAACTGTCCTACACCTCAACTTGTCTAACCTGAGTTGGTGACCCCTGTGTGATACTTTAAACTGAAGAGCACCATTTAAATTGACCTGATCTAGTCCTTTAACAATTTTGTACATTTCAATCATGTCCCCCTTAATCTCCTATACTTGAGTGAGTACATATCTAATGCCACAAGCCTTTCTCCATATTCTAAGCTACCTAGTCCACTGATGAGTTTAGTTGCTTTGCGTTGCACTCTTTCTAACTTGTCTATATCCTTTTCTAGGTAGGGGCTCCAAGCTTGCACAGAATATTCCAAGTGGGGTCGCACATATGCTAAGTACAGTTGTTTCATGACTTCCTTGCTCTTATACATCACACTTCTATTAATGAGTCCCAGCATTCTGAGTGCCCTGTTCCTAGCTGAGCTACATTGTTTCTCTGCTTTAAGGTCATTTGAAACCAACACACCTAAGTCCCTTTCCTCTTCAATAACATCCAGTTCCCTCCCTCCCATTGTATATCTGAAAGTCTCACCTCCAGACCCCAGATGCATAACCTTACACTTGTCATAGTTAAAAGACATCTGCCATTGATCAGCCCACTTTTTTAGGTCCTCCAAGTCTAGTTGAATATTACTAGATTGATCACAACTGTTTGCCACTCCTACCAGTTTGATGTCATCAGCAAATTTGAACACTCTATTCCTCAGCCCCACCTCAATGTTATTTACAAAGATGATAAAGAGAAGTGGCCCTAGAACAGAGCCCTGTGGTACTCCACTCAGAACATCCTTCCAATCAGATTTACATCCATTTAACATTACCCTTTGTTTCCTTCCCCTCAACCATGCTTCAATCCAACCTAGAACTTTTCCAACAATCCCATGTTGCTGTAGTTGATGAATTAGCCTCCTATGTGGAACTTTATCAAAAGCTTTGCTAAAGTCCAAGTACACAACATCCATCCTGTTTTGATTGTCTACTTCTTTAGTAACATACTCCATGAACTCCAAAAGGTTAGTTAAACAAGACCTTCGAGATCGAAATCCATGTTGAGTATCCCTTAAAAGATTGTGCCTGTCAAGATGAATCTGAACATTCTGTTTAACCAGTTTTTCTAGTACCTTGCAAACTATTGAGGTCAAACTGACTGGCCTGTAGTTCCCTACACACTTCATACTTCCCTTTTTGAAAATTGGAACTACATTTGCATTTCTCCAATCTTCAGGCACTTCAGAGTATTCCATAGACCGCCTGAAAAGTATACCTAGAGGAACTGCTAAAGCTTTAGCACACTCTACTAAGACCCTAGCATATATATCATCTGGTCCAGAAGCTTTATTAGGCTTTATATTCTGCAACTGCTTTTCTACAGCTTCTGTAGTTATCGTAAGATACTCCAACCTATCACCTGTCATGGCATATGATTCAGTTGTTTCTATTCTACCAGAATTATCCTGAGTAAAGACTGATGAGAATTGCTTGCTTAAGGATTCCACAATATCACAATCATCAACCACTAATTCCCCATCTACCTCCAGTGGTCCTACACCACACTTTTTAGCCTTAAATTTGTAGAAACTAAAGAATCTCTTAGCATTACCTGCTGAACATTCCCGAGCTAATTTGATTTCAGCCAGTCTTTTAGATGCCCTAACACACCTCCTAACTTTATTTCTAGCTATTTGATATGATTTGAGGTTTACCTCAGAGTTAGCATATTTTAGTTTCTTGTATGCCTGCTTCTTTGACTCCAGTAAATCCTTTACTTCCCTGGTCAGCCATGAAGGGAGCTGAACCCTGGTTAATCTAATTTGCCTATTGGGAATGAACCTATCCTGACCTTGAAATAGTTTATATTTTATCATTCTCCACATTTCATAAGCATCTAAGCCTTTCAATAAGTCTTCCCAATCAATTTCATTCAGGAAGATCCTGAACTCATTGTAATTCCCTTTAGCAAAATTAGGAATCAATGTCTTATTGGTTCCTACATTTCCAACATACAATGAGAATCGTATAATGTTGTGATCACTATTACCCAAAGTCTCTCCTATGTTCACATTTTGTACAAAATTTTCCTCATTAGTAAGCACAAGATCTAAAATTTCATTTTCCCTTGTAGGTTCATGTATCATTTGAAAAAAGAAATTCTCCTCAAAACAATCCATGAAGCTTCTTCCCGATTTGTTTAGACCTATAATTTTGCTTCCCAATCCTGTTATGTTGAAATCCCCCAACAAAACAGTTCTCTCCTTTACTCTCCTACTTATCTCTTCTTGCATCAACCTGTCCGTGTTTTCATTCTGGTCTGGAGGTCTATAGAATGCCCCAACCCTAAATTGTGTTCCATTTTTCAGAATGATATCTAACCACAAGGATTCTACACCTTCATCATGTACACTATCTTCTATGGAATGACATTTCATTTCTTGTCTGACATACAACAGTATACCTCCTCCTATCCTTGCCTGCCTTTGATAAGCATGCATGTTGTAGCCTGTCAATTCGAATTCTTGCAAGTTGTCTCCAAAAATGCTTTCATTAACCCATGCCTCTGTTATGCATACCAAATCTAGCTTTTCAGACAACATATAAGCATGCAGTTCCCCAATTTTGTTCCTAACACTTCTGGCATTGACGTAAAAACATGATAAACCATTCCTTCCCTTGTTTGCAAGACTTCTCTCTCCATCAGCTACATCCCCCATGACCTGCCTAGTTTCCCTGTTTCCTATTGAGAGCCTCCTCATACCTATTGCTGAGCAATTCAACTCCTCTCTTGCTCAAATGTAACCCATCTAATGCAAACATTTCAGTCTTCCCCCAGAAATCCCCCCCACAAATCCAAGAACCCCACGCCAAGTTCCTTACAAATCTTGGCCACCCTGGTATTCAGCCCAATGGCCCTCGAGTACCACTCTATGCTTGCGTTAACCATAGGGAGGATGGATGTTACCATTCCTCGTTTCCTACTTACAGCTAGCCTACCTATCAAAGCCCTATACTCTTGTATTGTTTCCTCTGTTTTTGCTTTTCCTACATCATTTACACCAACCTGCACAATTACCGTTGTGCTCTCTCCACTACCCTTCATTACTCCTTCTATCCTATCACCAACATCCTTTACCTGGGCCCCTGGGAAGCAAACACGAATCCGTTTGTTGGGGTTCCTGCTACAAAAAGTACGGTCCATGTACCTAACTCTTGAGTCCCCTATAACTAAAACCTCCCCCTCTCTATCCTCAGCTACCTGGTCATTCCTACCTTCCTCTTTAGCAGCATTACTATCTCTCCCTTGCAGTACCTCAAACCTATTATTAGTTTCAATGCCTTTGTCCATTTTCCTTAAAGCCAGTCTCGTACTCTGGCGTCTAGCTACTTTCCACTCTCTACTATCATGGTCCATACTATCTCCACCCCTATCACTCCTAGGCTCCTGCACCTGGCTTGCCTGGCTGACATTTCCTATGGTGGGCCCTGCCACCAAACACTTCAGGCGCTCCACCTCCCTAGCTAACATATCTACTTTCTTACTCAAGTCCCCAATTACATCCATACACTTACACTTCCCACAGTCACCTTGCATTTTTTGGTTTTTTTTAAATATAAACTTAAATCTTAAACTTAAACACCAAAAAGACTACACCACAAGACTAGAAAATAGAATAACACTCACACTGAATAAACAACAAAATAAATATCTGCTTTCGCAAGCTAAACTAAGCAAATATAATCTTAGTTATACCAACTCCCATCAGCTACAAACTCCAACTAAATGAAACTAATACTAATATAATCCCAAAAAGCCTATATAGGTACCTCTACGATTACTCCAGTATATGAAGATATAACTAGTGTAATCAAAGCTCACTAGTTTAGTCTTAAACTCTATCTTAAAATTAAACACCAAAAATACTATGACACAAGACTAAATAAATGATGTTAAGAAAGAATTAGTATTATCTAATGTAACTTATAATATCTACACACAGGAAAGAAGCCTTTGCAATTACACCAGTATATTGAAATATACCTAGTGGTAATTTAAGCTCACTATTTTAGTCCTAAGCTCTATCTTAAACTTAAACACCAAAAGGACACCGACTTATTCCTCTACACTACAGAAACCTAAGCCACGAGACCGCGCCACCCGTCTACAAAGCGTTCACGTGGCTGATCGATAATTCTAGAAGCTACCTAGTGTAATTTAAGCTCACTATTTTAATCTTAAAGTCTATCTTAAACTTAAACACCGAGCAGACACAGACCTATTCCTCTATGCTAACAGAAACCTAAGCCACGTGGCCGCTCCACCCGTCTACAAAGCGTCCACGTGGCCGATCGATAATTCTAGAAGCTAAAAATCTGCTCGTTAAAAAGAAACTTATGAGATAAAACTATGCAAATATATGCACAGAAGTAATTGCTAAATACCTACCACCAGCTGCAAACTCCAAATAAACCAAACTAAACACTAATATAATCAAAAACCTAGATACCTGTACAATAACACCAGGACAAGAAGATATACCTAGTGTAATTTAAGCACACTATTTTAGTCAACTCTATTTTAAACTTAACCACCAAAAAAAACAAAAACAAACTTATTCCTCTGCACTACAGAAACCTAAGCCACGAGGCCACGCCACCCATCTACAAAGCGGCCACGTAGCCGATGGATAATTCTAGAAGCTACCTAGTGTAAGTTAAGCTCACTATTTTAATCTGCAACTAAAACACCAAGCAGACACAAACTTATTCCTCTATGCTAACAGAAACCTAAGCCATGTGGCCACTCCACCCGTCTACAAACGTACACGTGGCCGATCGATAATTATAGAAGCTTAGAATACCTAGGCTAAGTCTAATATACTCAAGTTAAACAATATAACCGCTCTTTCTTAACCTAGGCCTACAATAGAACAAATCCTCCCTCCACTAACCACCTGTGCCCAATCTTTTACTCACGATTTTCCCTCGTCACGGGAGCGCAAAACACGTCCGCTCGCGACGAGGGCAGCGCAGTGAGTGAGAAATAATAGGGTTGGAGCGCGAACGCAACCTACCCCGCTAACAAAAATGTACTCCCGAGTTACCCACATTTGGGGTAATCGCAGGGGTCAACCCAACCGAAGTGCAATGGAAGGGCCTCGCCCTGGGGGAACCGCCTTAGTGATCACGGTGTCCCCTGAGCCAGGCAAAGTCAATACATCTTCAGGAAGGATGTCGATTCAGTGTTCAGTTAGTGGTATATTCCACCATATCTCACATATAATTTATCACTGTGCATCTAATACACATATACATACCTATCTACCTACCTACCTAGGTAGGTAGGTACCACCCACCATAACAAACCCATATCATTGATAACATTGCAGGATATGATGCCGACCAGGATGACAATATCCATCGCAAAAATGTTATTAAATGGCCCTTTGAAAAACAGCATTATAAAAAATATTTGCAAATTTCCAGTTACAACCCGTTTGCAATGCCTATAGGACCTAGGAATGAAGACAATTCAAGAACAATACTGATACCAGGCTCCATGAAGCATGAGCTCAAATCACATTGGGTGCTGACCTGAGAGCAAGCTCAAAGCACACGCCAAACGCCAGTGGCAATTGCAAAACTGAAATTCACTCTATATTCTGCGATTTTACTTTATCTTTAGGCGGCCAGCGAGCACCCAAGATACCGTTTTGCTCTTTGAAAGTTTGAAGCTTGCGATTCTCGTCAGCTGTCCTCCAAGTATTCAAAAGCTGTCTGCAGCAACTTAGCCATTTGTTAGGAATGATTATACTTAGTTAACAAACGTATCTTGCTTGAATAAATTATTTTATTCGAAAGTATTTCAATGTAATATTAAGTTTATTGCATTTTTCCTATTTTCCTTAAAACATTTCGCATGCATTTAATTCTAGACAAAAATGGCGGCGTCTATACCTGGCGACAAACTCGGCATACATTTGTCTGGATAACTAGCGGAGTACGTGTGATATTAGCAATTAAGCCGATATTCGGACGACTTTTCTTAAGATGCACTGTTGACTTGGAAAGTTCGAATAAACGTTCCAGATTAAAGCAATTCGGTTTGATCTTCGTGTGGCCGTAATTGGTGAATTTCAGTCGTAAAAATGGGATTTCGGATAAAATCCTACAACACCATTAATATCTTATGTAGAACGTATTGCCAAGGTAAGTACAGAGCTTTTATTTCGAACCCGGTTTCACGTATGCATTGTCCAGAATCAATTTCACCTGGAAAGTGATGAGCATTTGCCACCACTTTATTCTGTTTAAGGTCACCAACAACAGCCAGTTTTACAGCAGTGTTTTGCTCCCAGGTCTTGTGGGCCCAACAACCAGATGGAGGGAGCAGACCTGGCATACTGATCAGCATGAATTAGAAGAGATCAGTAGTTGTAATTATCAGCACTTTCGGTGACAACATAGTTTTCACCAGTGACACTGCTGAAATGAGTAGACTTAGCCTCACAAATGTCAGCAAATAATAATATATTTGCTGGTTCACATGGAGATTGCACTCAGCTTTATTAGCTCAATGCATGGCTGGTAGATGGCAACATTAGCACTATGGTTAAATAAGCAATGGATGTGGTTCAAGCTTTTTCTGGAGAAATGGTAAATGAAATGACAACAAAAGCATACCTCATAGATATCAACAAAGTTTATGCATCTATACCTGTTACTCCTGACATGCTCACACTTCCTGAACAGTAAATATTTGCACCACAATTCATTAGTAATATGTGTGTGCACTGACTTGTTTGATTTGTTTCATTTCTGCACTTGAGAATATAGGTCTGGGAATATAAGATGGTTGTATTCAAATTATACCAGATAACTATCCATCTAGCATCATTTCCAGCTCACCACCAACCAGTAATCAGTTCTTATCAGCAATGCAAAAAATGTCATAACTGACTTAAACTAATTACTTATTCATGTTAAATACTGCATAACAAATATGCTAGTTCTTTCCTAGAATATTTCATATCAAACCAGACCAAATAATTTATACTTGAAAGGATCTTCAGTGATCTGGCAATGAGCAAATTGTCACTGTGAAATTGTCTAATGTTACCATGTGTCTCTCTCAGTTCTCCAAAAAGAGAAGATTATTTAGATGCTGTCTGAGTTCACATGAAGGTGGGCATCCATCCTCTGCCACCATGTATTCAGTAAACTCAGGTTTTAATATAGGGCAGAATACCTATGAAATTCATTGACTGTAACAACATGTGTATCTTTTCTCTTTATGGCATTGTGCACCACAACTATGACTCATTCTCACCTAAGATTTTCTATCAATGGTGCGCATTTGCTCAGTACACACCTCACAGTATAATTGTGCTCTAAGTTGTCCAAGTTCCAGTTCAAGCAAATTTTACCCACAATTGAACACAAACACACTCCTCAATAATTCCAAACTCCTCCAATCATGCCCCATTGTGCTGCCAAAGCCAATCTCATCAGTATCACATCCCAAAGGAATGTGTGGAATCCACTGCTAGGTACACCCTATATAGTATAATATAATAATAGTAGTATAATATACCCCATATGGCTAGTATAATACTCAATTTAGTAGTACAATCAAAAACATAAGAGTCCAAGTTTCAACAATAACACAGGGACCAACATCCCCCACACTCATCAATGTCTCTACCTTACATATCCAGCCATATTCACCTGATCTTATGTAAAAAATGTGACTTGATTGCCCTCCAAATAACTTTCAGACTCCATCCATGCCCACCTAAAGGGGCCTGTACAGTGCACACACACTTAACATAGATATCATCCCATCCACCACCCTTAGAACTCAAAAACAAGATTTTGCAACCTAAAATAGTGGTCCACCCTATTTTTAAATACATTCAGTAAGGGACTCCCCACAAAATCAGTGGGCAGGCTATTCCACTGATCAACAATCCTTTGACTGAAGACCTGTTGTTGCTTAACTGTCCTACACCTTGATTTGTATAACCTGAATTGATGACCCCAATGGCATAGTCTAAATTGGCACTATATGACCATTGCAGTCAATGCACCCTTTAAACCCAAAGATAGTCTAAATAGAAGGGCATTATTCAGATTGACCTGATCTAGCCCTTTCATAATTTTATACATTTCAATCATATCCCCACTTAATCTCCTATACTTGAGTGAGTACATATCTAATGCCATAAGTTTTTACCCATATTCTAAGTTACCTTGTCCACTGATGAGTCTAGTGGCTTTGTGCTGCGCTCTTTCTAGCATATCTGTATCTTTTTCTAAAGGGGTAATATGGCATAAAAATGATGTTAGGAAAATAAAAATGTAGCATAGCCAGTGTTGCAAAAAATAGGCTCTTCCTTTGCAAAAATATTCCTTTCCTTCCAATTCCTTTCATTCCATTGCAAAAATAGGCTTGGTGTCATCTAGAACAGCATAATCGCCCACAAATTTTACTAATTTCTCATTTTGAGACTGGATGGTGCTGTTTAGCAATGAAATGCTATGTGATAAAGTGTTCAAGAATCACTGGAAAGCACAAGCTGAGATTCTGATGTGTATGTTTGTAGAAAAATATCCTTCATATTTGATTACTGGCAAGAACTCTTCCACATCCAGGATAACAAGTTGCAAATCCTGAGCATTACCTAACTATTTGAGCCAAGTCTCCCATGTAAGATAAAATTCTGAAATACAAAATTGAAGTATGTCCAACAATTATTTTGTTTACAAAATACATTATAAAACCTAACCTAACCCAATCTATGCCTGTTTAAAAAAAATCACACTTTTTTCTTTAAAAAGCAACCTAACCTAACCAAACCTAGCCCCTTTGTTTACTTGATGGAGGTGGAATGTGTGTAAAACTTATGTTGTGAATGCCTTAAGGCACAATTTTCATCTTCATTTCAACAAATGTTTGTATATTTTTTTGACACTTCCAGGGTAGTCACTTGTGGCCAGGCACCAGAACTAATTTTGGTGGTTAGGTCAGTTTTTTAGTTGGAAAAGTTTGGGTTCTTTTAAGTGAAGTGAATCTTGGAAATTGTTTTTCTTCAAAGGCAGGTTCAGTTATGTTAAGTTTTTGGAACCATTTTAAATGTGTCATTTATATATATATTGTTTTAAAATATTAAAACCAGTTGACCTGTACACAACAATACAACCTGAGTTCTTTTTTCAGCACCATCTTGCAAAGATCCTGCACCATTTTTCTTCAGTAGAAGGGTTCAAGATCTCATGTTTCAACTGAATGATAAGCAGCATGACAAGGTGTTCAAACCCCGCAAGTTGGGACAGAAACTGGAGACACCGCAGTATGTTTTTATGACTGATGATGACTTGAACAAGGTAAGTATTGCTTCTGATTGAGATGACATATTGGAGCAAAACCAATAGAAAAGATAAAGCATGTTCTGTACTGACCCTAGTTGTCCATGGAAATTCATGACTGGCTGCTCTTGTACACTAGTGCAAAAAAGTTGGTATGCATTCTTTGCAATGTGAAGATGGTGTCTAACATCACTGATGCCTTCCTAATTACCTTCATAACCACAGTGCTCAATTTCCCACATATAGCGAATTGGCCAAGTGCCATCTGCTAGTATTTAAGTTCCAGCAGTTGCTTGTGTTAGATCCCATTCCTCCCTTTGAGCTGTCATTCGCGGGTGTATCCAAGAGGTGAGGAAGACATCGTAATTACATCCAATCAAACGGCCGCTTGTACCTCTCTCCCCACTTACCGCATACCAGCAACAATGACGGGAACCACAGGCCATGGGACATTGTTGTCATATGGGTGCAGTGTAGGTACTGAGTACCGTGGGTTGGAACTGCTCCATTACACTGTACAGCCCATGGTGGCTCCACTCGTCCCACCATCGCGTGCATGTTGAACCGAGTTTGTTTTGCTAGCGATATTTGTCAGCCTGAAGAGTGTTATTCTGTGCATTAAGCAGCAGTTCACGGTATTTATAGCGTTGTTCTGCGTGTTGAGCAGCATTTCTCCACATGACCGGTGTTGTTGTGCGTAGTGTGCATTGTTTCTCTGCGTGACCGGTGTTGTTCTGTGTAATCAGCGGTGTTTCTCTGTACAGCGAGCATGTTTACCATATAGTGGGCAACATTTTCCCATATGACCGGTGCTGCCAACAGTGTCCTGTGTAGCGAGCGGTGTTCGCCGCATGACCAGCGCTGTGCGCGTCACCAGGAGCGGCAGCGTCTGTCGAACAAACTGCGCGACAAGCTGCAGGTGCCGCCGATTCTGGCGGCGCGACGGCCCACCGAGCGCGTGCTCGCCGCCCACCCGGTTCTGGCCAGCGCGAGCGACTCGAAGCTGGTGTGCATCGACATCTCGGCCGACATTCCGGACCGGGTAAGGGCGGGCGCGCGACTGTCGGTGGTGCAGGAAGGCGTGTTGTGGTGAGCACCTGCGGTCCGCATCCGCTGTGCACAGCAAAGGCTGACCAATGCACCCAGTTCCGGTACTGTTTCCGAATGTTCGGATGCGTTCCGGGAATTGCCGGCGCCACGCAGCTTGGTTGTGGCTGACTTTGAGTGCGTTACAATTGTTTCAGCTTGTGACGAAGTCAATTAGGGCAGGCATGGATGGATGTCTCGAAAACTTTCTTCTCCACCAGTTCAGTTTTTCAACCAAATAAGGTGTGACCAGAATGAGCTGATTTTCATCCACTGTCATTGTCGGAGCTAAAGCAGCATCAGGTGACCACAATTTCCGCATCGTCACCGACTGCAGTGTCACGTCGTGTGCTAGCCACTCGTTTATATGACTGCAAGTAATGCAATTATAGTGATTATTATATTGGGACAACCTATTATCTGATACAACAATGATGTTGTTATCTGACAAGTAGTTATTCAATTGGAGCAACCTACCAATGACATGACCGCCTTCAGTTTCTAGGTGAGATCCAACCTCAGGCTAGTATGAACGATTTTCAAGCTTCAGTGGTAAAACCCTGCCTGTCTTCTCTGCTCGTTCCCGTATCCCTCCAACCCCCACCTCAACGGGAAAAAAGTGGAATTTCGGCAACTTTCATTCTTGAACCACAATGTTTTCCTGTTTTATTTTTGCGGTCAAGGTTATCCGTCAGGTTGCTCGAAAACTCAGCCCCTGCTCTATCCATGTTTTCATGTCAAACCCAGACGCAAACAATCGATCCCTGACCTCGTAGAGACAAAGTGACGTTTTGTCCGCGGTCACAAAGTGGTAGGTTATTATCCGTGTCCCAGGCATTAGACCTTGAGGAGTTGGCGTTGCTGTCGTATCAATGACTATTGCTATTCCTGGCTATTGCTGTGGAGAAAACATTTCATTCAACAGCTGGTAACCCAAGGCACAATGAAGATGATGTTTTAAGCACTAGCATGAGAGAAGGTAAAAATCATGTTTGCTGTTTTGTAATGCACAATGCTATACAATAGCCTTTCAAATGTAACGTATCGTTAAGGGCAAGTCAGGCAGACAGGCGAGCCCACTGGTCAGGTACGCCGCGACCATCGTGGCGTTGACCGCGACGGGGAACCGCCGCGGACCCGTGACGGAATTGTCAGGCGAGTCCATCCGCCCGATCCAGGTGTCTCCTGATACAGAAATTGAGCAGCTTCACGAAGAAGCCGTATTTTCCGGAAGTTTCTCCATTTTCCAGGTGACGTCGAACCCCACGGATTTTTTCAGGTGGGGTCCGAACCCCACAGCCTGCGGCGGTGCCGGCGGGCATGCAACCTATCCCAGATGCAGCGCAGACCGCCTACGGTATCGCGTTTGGTGATTGTGGCATTGTATGCTTCCACGGTGTGTGTTACAGCAGCACCGTCTGCTTCAGAAGCGCTTGATATGTGTGCGTGAGCCGGACGGGACGCTGCGGACGGCCAGCTGGGAAGAGCGCAGCCGAATGTGTCAGATCTTCATACCGGTGCCGGGCCGCAACGTCGTGCCATCGAAAATGTTCGAGGAGCCACACCTCAAGGTAGCTGTCGCCGTCGGCCTCTCTTTCGTCACGATCCCCAGCTGTGGCGACGGTAGCATGTGGAGCATGCGGTGGCTATCATCTGTTTAGCCTATAAAGCCATGTCTGTAACGTGCTGGCCGCTGTTGGATGTCGAAGGAAGGGGCCCAGTAATATCCCTGTCTCGCATCTCCCGTCGTTGTGTCCGCATGTGCAGCGTCAGCTTGACGTGTGACGATAGCGTCGTTGAGAAAAGTGTATCAGTCGCACACTCCTTTTCCCGTTGTCCCAGTTACCAATCGCATGACGCAAGAAGCTGATCGGACCAGATTGTGTGACCCGTGCTGTTATTCAGAGCACTCCTCCTTGGCAGGTTTTCAAACCATAAATGTATACCGCTTTGTCATGTTCAAAAAGAGTGTGGGGGTAAGCGTAGCAAAGCTTCGAATGTTGGCTCTAAAAATACACGAATATCGTGATAACTCACATATTTAGATGGACGGATCCAACTCTAAGCCTGGTGTTGGCTGCTCTTATGTCAGCCGGGCCAGTGTTGAATCTTTCTTGAATCGTTATGTGTGTCAAAACATGCATCCAGCTTTACCGCTGAGTTGTATGCTATTTTGATAACTGTTCTTTCTATCTCGAGTGATCGATCCGCGAAGCACGCTGTTCACCAATTCCCTGAGTTCCACTCGGCACGCCTTTTGTGGGCAGGCGTGTTTACACCATATTTGGTGCGCGCCGGTGCCCCTCACAGCTGGCTGTGTGCGGCCGTCTGGATGGTGTCTGGGGCGCGGGGTCATCTCCAGGGCGCGCTGTCTGCGGGCAGGCGTGTCTGGACCGGGAGGACTACGAGATGGTGCTGGACCGAGCCGCCCTGCAGTACCAGCCCGACGACCCGGAGTACCTGCGTGTCACCAGCACTGCCTACGAGCACATAGACAGCACGCGCCTCTTCGATCGGCTGCAGAGCACGCGCCACTTTGGGGCGCTGGCGTTCTACCTGGCCTGGCACCGGCGCTGCGACAACCTCCTGCTGCAATTCATCCAGCTGGCCAAGTGAGCGGCCGTCTGGGGAGGGGGGGGTGCAGGGATAGTCAAACGCAGGCGTCAGTGTGACTGTCGTGATATACCGTGGCAGTTCGTCACGCGCCCGCATAGTGCGTAGTCGCCGAAAATTATCGGTGTTTGACGCAGGCAGGGAGGTGGTGGAAACCATGGGTGTTCGATGTATGGGCATCAGCTGACATCTGTTAGGGGCCTCCTAGCTCTGAGCCGGCGGTTTGAACAAATGGGTTGATGTTCGTGCGATTCTCGTCACCACGCCAGCATTTTCTTACGGGGGCCGACGAAAGAATATCGTGAAACAGAGACCGCTTGCGGAACGCCATGCTGCCGAAAATATGTCCGGTTTTTTGTGGCGAAGATCTCTGTCGTAAAAACCAATTGTGGTGAAGATCTCAATCTCTTGTTTGATCTAATGGGGCGGGGGGCGCCCCCGCCCCCACCCCTGGCTACGCCACTGCCAGTCACATTCCACGAAGGATTACAGGGCAGTCATCGAAAATAAATCAACAAATCAATAAGAGCAGCTGCCATCCCGTACAAGGTCAGTGGTGTAGCCGTGCGAGAGCACGAGACAGCACGGAGAGCTCGTTCAGGCAGCCGGAGAGCTGACGTGTCCGTGTGTATCGCCTGCAGACTGGACAAGGCAGTGCACCTGATCAGCTTGTTCCGCACACTGCGGCTGAGTGAGCCCACCAGCGATGAAGCTCCGCCCTCCCAGCCGGCCGTCGGCCAATCGGAGAGCGACTCGTCCACCGACTCAGACTCGTCGGAAGCCGATCAGGACACGGAGGCCGCCCACATTGAGACGATACAGGTGGGCCGCACAGTACACACCCGTACGGCCAAGCTGTTTCTTCTGGAAGTTGCGGTAATAAAGCAGTGCTGACATGAGCACAAGGGATCCCGGTAGCTGCTGCTGGGTGCATTTTCGTCGTGCGAGCTATCCCAACCCGCCCCGGAATGGTGCTCTAAGTCATTTGCTACATGTTTGGTTGGTTATTGGTTTTACGACACGTCGACCGTTGAGTCATGTAGCGTCGCCAATCTCTCACGCCGATTGGTCGCGGGCGAAGAGTAGCGACAGGTGAGACTCGAACCCACAACCTTTCGATTGTGAGACGAGCATCTTACCCCTAAACCACTCGTCCCCTTGCTACATGTTTGTGTTCTAAGATTGGGCGTGTATGATTTCCGAGCGTATGATTGTCGATGACTGGTGGCGGCCGCCATTTTCCCAGGAGTACATCGACACAGAGTCGGTGAAGCGGTCGGTGCTGGAGCTGGCGCTGCAGAAGTACAAACAGCTGGCGGCCCAGCGAGATGCGGCGGACCGTGTGAAGCTGGCCGGCCGGAGTCAGTGACCGACGTCACGGACCTGACCTGCTGATGTCAGGGACCCGACCTCATTGCAGCAGCCAACAACCTGGTCTGACGGATGGATGGGAGCGCCATGGCCGGCCAGGCAGTCAGCGACATGACCTGGCTTGAGTGACAGTCATGAGTGGCGTGACCAGGCAGGCAGTCGGTGACCTGACCTGACGGGCAGCTGGCGATGTGCCCGGCGGCGTACTCCGGTAGAGAGCAGGTCGGACGCCGTCCCTTGCAGGAGCCTGACGGTGTCCGGCCCTTCGTACATTGGATATGTCGTTTGGTACCACGTCTGGGGCTTGTTGTGGCGAACAGTGCCCGGCCCGTTATACTTGGATGGGTCGTTTGGTATCACGTCCGGAGCTTGCTCTGATGAACAATGCCCAGCCCGTCGTGCATTGAATGGGTCGATCGGTATCACGTCTCGGGTGCGCTGTGGCGAACTAAGCTATGGAAGCATATTGCTAGGTCGTGTGTGTGTATCCTGACGCTGAGTTGGGTAAAGGAAGGCATGTAATGACGTTTTGATTATGCTAGTATCGCTTATTGCGCCCATTAGTACGCAGACCGTCTTCATGGCAAAGATTACTTGGGTATTGAAAAGGATACACCTCCTTGGACTTCTCATGAATAAATATTGCCGGATTTGCATCGGTCTTACGGACAAATTCGTTGCCCATCACTTAATTACACATCGTATTCCTGACCTGAACCTACACGGCGGTCCGTGCCCCAGCGGTGCCTAGGGTACATGGCGCAATGTACGACATCTTGACCGGGAGGTAGCGACGACTACCGGACTTCAACATCGTGGGCCTGGGCAAGGTTCGTCTCGAAGACAAGTTCGGCCTCACCAGAGCCGAGGAGGTGGCCCTGGCTGGCCTGCTGACGGGTCACTCCACACTGGTGAGGGCGTACCGACACCGGATCTGCCTGGAGGACGACCCTACCGGAGGCTTTCGGCGACACAGCCGCGGTGATATCGCTCCTGAGGCGACTGGGGCGTCTCTGACGCCCCAGCCTGACCCTAGTGTCGACGCAGTCCAAGACCTGAAGGACAACACTACCGGCTCTGTCGAATCTGCCAACACAACCGTGGAGATGAGCCGGCAGAGTCCGGCGGCAACGCGAATCAACACATTGTCGACACAGACTGGGGCGCCGCCCACTCGGCGATGGGACACCACCCACTCGGCGACTGGAGCACCGCCCATTCGTCTGCTGGGGTAACGCCCACTCAGCGACTGGGGCGTCGGCGACTGGGGCACCGCCCATTCGGCGACTTGGGGAACCTCCCACTTTGTGTCCCAGTCATGCTGGTTACAACTGCTGTCGGCCTCACTGGACAACTCAACTCGGGTCACCTCAGTGATCCTAGTCCAGACACCAAGCACCCGGTACCTCGCCCTTGAGTTTAACGATGTTTGGTAGTTTAGGAATGAAGTTCAATTTCATGTAGCCAATCAAATTGTTTTCCTTAATAAATGGGTGGCTGATCCGCACAGTTAACACTGCTCCTTACCTTCCATAAATGCTATAATTATAGTGCTAGCTAGTCAGGCTAATTCTGGAGGAGACTATCTTGTAACATGCTTCAATCGATGTCGGCGAAAAATGTTGATTTCTGACGGAATGTTCGGAGCCTACATTCTTTACATACGGGATACATTTGAATTTCACCATTTCCTCGCATTGTTTTCAATGCGACGTGTGTACCTATGCGTATATCTTGTGTGCATATGTGCCTGTTTCCATGTGTAGTCGAGTATTTATGACTGTTGCCATATGCCGAGAATAAACAAATAGACATACATATCCCAAGTTCCTACCGAAGAATACACAAGCGGTTTCCGCCAAAGTAGCTGTAATCCATGAAAGAACCTAGATTTAGGGAAAGGTTATAATGCAAGTAGAATACTGATCATTGCGCGCTAGCTATAACCAATTGTCATGTCCCTGATGAGTAACCAGACATCCCCCGAGGATATTCTGGATTTGGCGAGAATACAGGTGAAGAAGCAAGCTTGCCTATGTCGATAGTTGGCTATCTGAACTTCAGATACAACAGCCTTGCGCTTCAGTCTGTTGCCGGCCGTCAATCCGAAGTCCGAGACCGAGTTGGCACGTGCCGCGACCATATTGAGCGAGTGTTTTGCAGCCAAAACTAGCACTTGTGGAGCGATGCCGATTTCGGAGCCGGGGTCAGTTGGCCAGTGAGACAACGGCTCAGTGTGAGTGTTTTGCGCCAGATGTCAACTACATGCAAGTACGACAACCGAGCAGATGAGTTCATCCGGGATCAGGTGGTGGAGAAGACCCTGTCGTCTCGCCTATGCCAGCGCCTGCTTCTGGAGCCAGCTCTAGACATGGCGAAGACCCTGTTCATCGCATCTACAGTACAGACGGCAGAGCGAGGAGCTGCAATAACGCAAAGCTCCTAGCATGGTGAGGTACACGCAGTGCACACCAGTGGAAAGCGTGGATGTGGCAAGTCAGCCCGCCCCAATCGATGCCAGCAGGCAGTTCCCCCTGTTGAACTCGGTGGTTCTCGTCAACGGAGTGCGGCAGCACCGCCAGTCCAGAGGGCTGCACCGTCAGTCCAGATGGCAGCACCGCCAGACCATAGGGCAGCACCGCCAGTCCAGAGGGCTGCACCACAAGTCAAGATGGCTGCACCACCAGTCCAGAGGGCAGCACCGCCAGTCCAGATGGCTGCACCACAAGTCAAGATGGCTGCACCACCAGTCCAGAGGGCAGCACCGCCAGTCCATAGGGCAGCACCGCCAGTCCAGAGGGCAGCACCGCCAGTCCAGAGGGCAGCACCGCCAGTCCAGAGGGCAGCACCGCCAGTCCAGATGGCTGCACCACCAGTCCAGAGGGCAGCACCGCCAGTCCATAGGGCAGCACCGCCAGTCCAGAGGGCAGCACCACCTGTCCAGAGGGCAGCACCGCCAGTCCAGAGGGCAGCACCGCCAGTCCAGAGGGCAGCACCGCCAGTCCAGAGGGCAGCACCACCAGTCCATAGGGCAGCACCGCCAGTCCAGAGGGCAGCACCACCTGTCCAGAGGGCAGCACCGCCAGTCCGGAGGGCAGCACCGCCAGTCCGGAGGGCAGCACCGCCAGTCCAGAGGGCAGCACCGCCAGTCCATAGGGCAGCACCGCCAGTCCAGAGGGCAGCACCACCTGTCCAGAGGGCAGCACCGCCAGTCCAGATGGCTGCGCCGCCAGTCCAGAGGGCAGCACCGCCAATCCAGAGGGCAGCACCGCCAGTCCAGATGGCTGCACCACCAGTCCAGAGGCCAGCACCGAAGTGTTCCTGCCGTGGTGGACCGCACTATGCCCTTGTCGCCCAACTGTCCTGCCAAGAGGAAAAGTGTCGCAAATGTGGCAAAAGAGGACATTTTGCCAACATGTGTCGTGAAACGAGAGCTGCAGCAAGCACCCATGCAGTGTGTGGTATACATGTGCTTTCAGTAGGTACAGGGAAACTTAAGGTACCTCAATGGTGCCGTCCACGCTTGCACGTTATTCCTCTGCCCGCCAGTCTATGACAGAAGGCTATAGTCGACCTCGTTGTGCCCCTGCCGGGCAACCCTCGGGGACGGCACGGCACCGTCGTTTGCGATGTCTGCAGCCGATGGCGCGAGGTTGCGCTATGCTCAGATGTCCCCGCGTCCTCGAGTTTCCCGTTTCGTGCCATGCGTGGGCGTGAGGTGTGCACGGCATACGGATGTCCTCCCACTGATGTCTGCCTAACTTTGGCAAGCGACTAAGATCACATCCTCAAAGTATGAGCGAAATCGGAAAGCATACGAATAGGGTGTTGAATGCGAATGTGAATGCGTTGCCAATATCATGGACATCCTGTCCAGTTATCATCTCGGGGGGGGGGGCATTTCAGATCTGAGATGGCCCCTCGTTTGTCCTCTTCAGCTCTTAGGGGTCCTACGCATCCCTCAGGGGCCCTTTCAAACCCCAAAGAGCATCCCAGCCCCCTCTGGCTCTCAGACACCCTGTTATTCCTCAGCTGTTATTGACCATTTCAGCTGAGACTGCTCTTTTCCGCTAGTATGGGCATTCCAACTCTCGAGCGGGCCCTCTCTTGTCTTCACAACCCTTGCCAGCCCCCAGGATGGACGTTCTCAGTTCTCAAGGGCCCTCTGCACACAAGCTGTGGGATGCGTTTTAACTTTTCCCAGGTTGTGTCTGTCCCTCAGGGCGGTCGCCTGGATGGTGCCATCGGATTCGCCAAGGGGGCGGGTGCTCCTTCACCCCTTGGAAGCGTCACTGTTTTTTTAGCAGCCCGGGGCGCCTCCATGGGCTAGTCCTTTACCTATCACCGGGAACCCTGCGCTTCGGCCCGGAGCGTCTCCGTAGCTCGGGCTCCTCTGTCAGCTGAGGCCCGCTGTCAGCTCTGAGCCTCTTTTCATCAGCGTCGGTCAAAGCCGACCCAGTGGCCCTGCATGTTCGGCCCGGGCCGTTCTCCGTCGTATCAGGGACACTTTCGAGGCTCAGGACACTCCGTCCGGCCGGCCGGAATCCTTCTTTCTAAACCTTGGGCCTCCTCTATCACGCAAGGGTCCCCTGTCCGATTTCGGCTCCCTCCGTCGGCCCAGGGGTCCTTCGTATCGGCTCTGGGCCCTCTCCGGCTACCCAGGGTCAGCCCGCGACTAGGGGTCCTCTCCGTCGGTGTAGGGGTCCTCCTTAGCAATCCAGGGCTTCCTATCAGACCGGAAGCCCTCTTTCAACGGTTTGGTGTCTGTCAATCAGACCAAGAGTCCTTGTACGGCTTGGGCCCCATCCGTCGGCCAAAGGACCCTTTCTGACAGCTTGAGGTCCTCCGACAACTAGGGCCCACTTAGTCGTCTCTGGGCCCTCTTTGACGACCCTGGACCTTTTCGGCAAGCCGGAGGCACCTCTCCAAACTCTTGGACATACTTCATCAGGTATGGGACCCCTCCCTCAGCGTGGGCTCCGCAGTCAACCCAGAAGCCCTTCATGTTGGTTCGGGGATCTCTCAGTCAGTCAGGGGGCCCTTTCAACAATCCTGGCCCCCTCCGTCGATCTAGAATCCTTCACGTTTGCCCATCCAAGGGCTTTCAACATCTTCCCGAGGACACTCTGCATTGACTCGGGGCTCTCTTCATCGACCTGGTACCCGCTCCGTTAGCCTTTTGCCCGCCTAGGAGCCCTTGCAAGTCCGCTGCACCGACGCCTTGAGGCCCCCCTTGGTTACGCCACTGACCTGACCTCATTGCAGCAGCCAATGACCCACTTCAACGGATGGATACGAATGCCCTGACTTGGCAGGCGGTCAGTGACATGACCTGACAGGCGGTCAGTGACATGGCCCCGGCAGGCATGTCATTAGCCAGTGATGTCAGCGCCAAGCCATGTCAATGGCATGACCTGGCATGATGACACTGGAATGACATTGAAAGGTCAGTGACATGATCCGGCGGACATGTCATTAACCAGTCATGTCAGCGCCAGGTCATGTCAATGGCATGCCCTGACAGGCAATCAGTGACACGATCTGGTAGACATGTCATTAACTAGTCATGGCAGTGCCAGATCATGTCAATGACATGATCTGACAAGCGGTCAGTGACATGATCTGGCAGACATGTCGGCGCCAGGTCATGTCAATGACATGACCTGGCAGGCAGTCAGTGACATGATCTGGCAGTCAGTCAGTGACCTGACTTGGCAGCAGTCTGTGACCTGACCTAGCGGACAATCCGGTAGATGTGCCCACGGTGGCATTCTCCGGTAGAGTGGGCCGGCGGGCCGCACCAGCCCTCGAAGTGGCCGGACAGTGCCCGCTCCGTCGCACATTGAATGGGCTGTTTGGTACTACGTCTGGAGCTGTGGCGAGCTAAGCTGAGACAGTGTGGGTCGTGTGTGCGTCGTGACGCTCAGAGACTACTCAGCCGCTTCGATGCCTTCATTCACGATAGTGTGGATGCAGGCATGTGATGAGGCTTTGATCGTCATTGTCGCTTATTGAGTACGCTGTTATGCAGATCATCTTCATGGCGAAAATGTCTGGTATTGAAAATGATGCACCTCGTCGACTTCTGACGGACGAGCATTGCCAACTTGGCATCCTTCTCACGGCTCAATTCGCTGCCAGTCACTTCACACATTGTATTCACACACATTGTATTCCAGACGTTACCACACACGACGACCCGTACCTCGCCAGGGTGCAGGCCACATCAGACAATGCACGAACGACACCTTCACCGGGAGCTAGCGGCGACCATCGGCGCTCGGTCGAGTCTGCCAACACACGCGTAGAGATCAGCCGACGGAGTCCGGCGGCAAAACAAATCAACAAAGCGTGCCGTGTCGACAGGGGCACCGCCCACACGGCGACTGGGGCACCGCCCACTCGGCGGTCACGGCCGATTAACACGCCGCGGCCGACTTAGTGGGCGTGGCCGGACTTAGTGGGCGTGGCCGTCACCATCGAAGTGGCCGTCTCCGAAGCGGTCGCCACCGTTGTCGCCGACGTGTCGGAAGTGGCCGCCGTCGTCGTCGTAGTCGCCGCCGCTGTCGAACCGACCGCCGCCGTGGCCGCCGTCGTAGTCGTCGTAGCCGCCGTAGTCGCCGAAGGCTGGCGGCAGGATGGCCGGTCGTCGCCACAAGTTCGGGACGGCGATAGGGAGGGGGAGCGTAGTGCAGCCGAGGGTGAAGAGTAGTGCAGTCGAGCGTCCCGTGTGGTGCAGTCGAGGGTCCAGAGTAGTGCATCCCAGGGTCCCGAGTGGTGCAGACGAGGGTACCGAGTGGCGCTGCCGAGGGTCCAGAGTGGTGCAGCCGAGGGTTCAGAGTGGTGCAGCCGAGGGTCCCGAGTGGTGCAGCCGAGGATCCAGAGTGGTGCAGCCGAAGGTCCAGAGTGGTGCAGCCAATAATCCAGAGCGGTGCAGCCGAGGATCCAGATTAGTGTAGCCCAAGGTCCCGAGTAGTGCAGCTCATTGTCCAGAGTAGTGCAGCCGAGGGTTCCGAGTGGTGCAGCCGGGGGTCCCGAGTGGTGCAGCCGGGGGTCCCGAGTGGTGCAGCCGAGGGTCCCGAGTGGTGCAGCCGAGGGTCCCGAGTGGTGCAGCCGAGGGTCCCGAGTGGTGCAGCCGGGGGTCCCGAGTGGTGCAGCCGGGGGTCCCGAGTGGTGCAGCCGAGGGTCCCGAGTGGTGCAGCCGGGGGTCCCGAGTGGTGCAGCCGGGGGTCCCGAGTGGTGCAGCCGGGGGTCCCGAGTGGTGCAGCCGGGGGTCCCGAGTGGTGCAGCCGGGGGTCCCGAGTGGTGCAGCCGGGGTCCCGAGTGGTGCAGCCGGGGTCCCGAGTGGTGCAGCCGAGGGTCCCGAGTGGTGCAGCCAGGGGACCCGAGTGGTGCAGCTCATTGTCCAGAGTAGTGAGCCGAGGGTCCCGAGTGGTGCAGCCGAGGGTCCCAGTGGTGCAGCCGAGGGTCCCGAGTGGTGCAGCCGAGGGTCCCGAGTGGTGCAGCCGGGGTCCCGAGTGGTGCAGCCGGGGGTCCCGAGTGGTGCAGCCGAGGGTCCCGAGTGGTGCAGCCGGGGGTCCCGAGTGGTGCAGCCGGGGGACCCGAGTAGTGCAGCTCATTGTCAGAGTAGTGCAGCCGAGGGTCCCGAGTGGTGCAGCCGAGGGTCCCGAGTGGTGCAGCCGAGGGTCCCGAGTGGTGCAGCCGGGGGTCCCGAGTGGTGCAGCCGGGGTCCCGAGTGGTGCAGCCGAGGGTCCCGAGTGGTGCAGCCGAGGGTCCCGAGTGGTGCAGCCGAGGGTCCCGAGTGGTGCAGCCGGGGTCCGAGTGGTGCAGCCGGGGGTCCCGAGTAGTGCAGCCGGGGGTCCCGAGTGGTGCAGCCGAGGGTTCCGAGTGGTGCAGCCGGGGGTCCCGAGTGGTGCAGCCGGGGGTCCCGAGTGGTGCAGCCGAGGGTCCCGAGTGGTGCAGCCGGGGGTCCCGAGTGGTGCAGCCGAGGGTCCCGAGTAGGCAGGTGATCCCGGACCGATCACAGTCGGTACCTCAGTGGTTAAGATTTGCGTCTGGGAGACCAGAGGTACGGGGTTCGATTCCCCGCGGTGCCTGCCCTTTCTGCCAGGGTGCGAGGCAGGCGACGCCATATGACCTCAGTTGCCGAGTGCGTGGTAAACACGCAAGCAACAACAGCAACGGCCAGGCCCACCGCACGCGGAAAAGACCGTGTCTAGCTTGGGCATGGTCGCTCGACAGGTTGACGTCATATCCCACGTGTTCACAAGTTACTTGATGTGTTTTAACCGGCCTGGTGAGCACAACAACAGGAGTACCACCTCGGATCGCCTCAGTGACCCGAGCACAGACACCAAGCATCCTATACATGGCACGCATATTTAACGGTGTACGGTATGCCCTTGGGGATAACCTCAGTTAAATATAAAATTATTTGCCTTGAAATGCTAGATGGGGGCTGTTCGCACAGTTTCTGCTGCTCAACTGCCATAAAGGCTAGAAGTATAGTACCAGTCGGTAAAACAATTATGCAGGGGAGGAGTTTGGCATAGGACGATCCAATGTAGGTGATTGGTTAGTTATTTGGGTTTTAGGGCGCATCGACCAGGTGTGGTCATTTAGCGCCCACCAATGTATGTGGGCGAAAATGTTGATTTCGCACGAAATGCTTGGGGCGCCCACATTGTTTAAATATGTGGTACATAAAGTTTACCGTTTCCTTGCGTCATGTTTCATGCGACATGTGTACCTATGCGCATGTTCGTGTGCGCGAAGATGTGTATGCACGTGCCTATGTACACGTGTAACCATAGGTAAGCTCTATTTTTACTTGGGCTGTAACTGTGAGCATACGTGCTGCCCACATGCCGAGAAGATAACAAAAATGCATGTCTCAAGTCCCTACATTCTTTGGCATGGACTCCACGCCCGTTGTTTCCGTCCAAGTAGCCGAAATCCGCGAAAGAGCTTAAACTTAGGAAAAGCTATAAATCAGGTGGAATACTAACCGAATGCATGACCACTAGAACAAATTGTCATGTAGCTGTTGAGGAACCCGACGTTCCCGCCTGAGTTTACTTTAGATATGGCGAGAATGCATGTAGGAACACAGACTTGCCTGTGACGATAGTTGGATATTCGAACTTCAGTTTCTTACCTCCGTCGCCATAGTCGTCGTACTGGGCAGAGGCTATCACGACCAGTGCGAATGCCAACAGCATGGCAACCATCTGAAACACATGAAACCGTCAGACCAGGCTGCAAGGGTGTCCCGTGGGAAAAACTGCTGCAAAGAATGAGCGCTTCGATATGAATGCGAGTTATTTATAGCGGCATTTCAGTGTTCCAATTTCCATTCCAAGTGCTTCCGCCAGATGACACCGTGACTGCACAATGGGCCTGACTCGGTGCGGACCTACCGCGGAACAGAACTTCATATCGCCGGATCCGGATCGGAGCGCGTTGACCACGAGCTACTGAGTGCTGCTGACCAGGCGCGAGGACGCTTTATACGGGGGGCCGGTCGGAGCCCGGCGGGCGTGCGCCGTCAGTTTCGACGTCGGCCACGCAACACGACTTGGGTAAGAGGCGCGTGCGGGCCGCACGTGTCGCGCGACGGACTTGCGGCCGCTCCGTGCGGAGCCGACGCAGTGACACGTGGCCGGCCGCACGAGCGCGAGCGTCGGAATGGCGCCAGTCAATTACCTGAGAGCGCTGGCGCGCGACTGATCTGACGTCGCGTAACGACCGTGAACTGGCCGCTTTGTTGCCATGGAGACCGTGACCGACACTCGCGCCAAGTGGTCGGACGGCTGCAACATCCATCGATTGCAATTTCAGACATTCGAACGGCGGCTATGGCGTGTCCCATCAAGGTCGTGTCAATAGTACGTAATTCCCAGAGGGATCGAGCATGTTTGCACGTGCCAACGTGTGTACACTAAGCCCGGTCACCTGGATAATTTCTGGCGTTCAACAAATGCTTGATTGAACAATTGAATTATTTGACATTTTGGTGAATGACAAAGTAGCAGCTTCCATGGGTGAAGAATTCCGTGGGGTATGTGGAGCAGATGATTCAGTAACATTTCTTGGAAAACGCTAGATTTTGTCATTGTAAAACTATGATTTTGGCACTCATGCCGCACCACCGTTTTTCATCCTTCAACAATGACAGCTTCTAACCATATTACTTATCCTACATGTAAGCATGGGCGATAACTAACCTCACAGGAACGGAAAAAGCATTGCAAGCCATAGAACTATCTCACAAATGTATGCGATAAAAAGGGAATATATCTGATTTTCCCAATGCCGAGGAAAATCAGAGCTGTAGACAAGGGTGAAACTTTGTATACTTTTGGGGATCCAGGTCCCTCGAAGCTAGCATGCTCGATCCCCAAGATTTCTGCTTTTAACAATGGACCACGTGGACTAGGCCTCCGCAAAGCGGCTTTGGGCCTTCAATTACTTCCATTCGTTGCCCCCCCCCCGCTCCCTCCAATCAATAATGTTGGCAAAGTTTTGCCCCTGGTTCCAACCCCGGACCCCATACACATCGCCGTGCCAGGGCGGCTGGCTCGTCAAACCCGCATGCTCAGACAGTCGGTGGATAAACTCAACACAATTTGTTCCGATTGCATCACGTGAAACAGGGAGACTGTGCTGCCGCTACAGTTGATTCCAATGGGACCAAATCAAATGGGACCAATGGGACCATTTAGTGACCATTTAGCATAACTTTATGACTGCCTGGTGCAAATTCACGACTTCACTGAAATGAGCCAGGTTCCTCAAAGACAAGTATGTAGGCGTCTCTGCTGATGGTGCGCATCTGGGTGGGCCGCACACTAGAATCGTCGTACTCGTGCCACTCGGACGAGTACGGCTGCTTGCAGTGTGCCATGTTGTGGCCAGTGAGCAGTGTACCAGAGTGCTTGACCACGCAATATAGGTCGTACTTTCAGGTACTTCCGGAACTTAGTTGGTGGACATATCTGAAATGGTCTGAGTGCACGGCACAACTCAATTTACTACACAACCCGATTCTACGCAAAAAAAAAATTTATCTGTGCCCAAATATCACCGAGCGGTTAAAGTATGCAATACAAATCAGATACGGTCCGATTCGTCCAGCGGCGAAAAGAACGCGTGCTTGCTCAATGTTTTGCGACCATAGCGCAAATAGAAGCGAACTGGTGGGGGCGCTACTCTCCGCGAATGGCGCAGGCAGTGAAATGCTGCTCCGACAAAGGCTAAAAATCGCGAGTTGAAGTTGCTTAAGCTCCTACATAAAATAGATTTCAGACACTGACATCCCAAACCGCCCGGATTTCTTAGTAAAAAAGGCTGGTAAAAACTGGAAGATATTTTTTTTTTAATGCACTGGCATAGTGTGCAGGGCCATAAAATGTTGGAATGTTGAACAAATGTCACCAGCAGGAACAATTCCACGGTCATACCATATCACGTGAAAGTGCGCACCTAGCAGCACACTGCTTGTTCTTGAAATCTTTCTCAGCCCAAGACTACTCTGCCCAAAAACTGAAGCCGTCCCTCCGGCGGCTAGTTGACTACAGCGCTGGCCTACAGTGGTCTTCCCTGTCCTGCAAGACAGGGTCCCAATCGCGCCACGAGCTCGCACCGTGGTAGATGCTTCACGAGAATGGGTGGGACATACCACGTACTGAATACCACGAGCTCGCACCGTGGTAGATGCTTCACGAGAATGGGTGGGACATACCACGTACCGAATACTTGACCGATATCATTTCCAAGGCCGTGGACGCGGCAACGGGGCGGGGGCGGCTGTGTCGGTGCACTAAAGGCTACACTCTCGGCCGCAATTCTGCCAACAAACTGGTGGTGGTGCGGTGAGTTTGTGTTTTAGGTATTGGAGCTGTGCTTTAGGTTGCGTCGACTACGTCACTTTGCGCCCATGCCAATAAACCAGAATTTCCAGAGGAGATAGTGGGATCAGGGCCAATAAGCTCTACTTAGCACATAATTATATTTAATAAAATCACCCGAACAAACATTCAGAGTAAGCTTCTTTTTTTTTACAAAAGAGGCTATAATGTAAACCAACGTGGCTGTTCATCAGCCACTTGAAGTTATTTGAAGGACCATTTCAAATTACTATCCCTCCACCAATCACAATTACGTACCTGACTGACGTCATTTGACAGCATGACGGAGATCCGATTGCTCAAGCCCAACAGCAGTGCTGCGACAAATCCCTTGGACTTCATTGTAAACAGTTCACGTGGGTAGCTGTCACGGACGATACGATTCGTGACAAGCACTCGCTGACCTCGTGTGGTGACAAGCACTCGCCGACCACGAGTAGGTAGCTGTCACGAGGTGCGCTGCTTCTTCTCCAGACAGCGAGCCACCGCCTGGCGGAGTCGTCACAGAGCGTCAACACGCAAGGGCGGATCCAGGGCAAGTGGGGGGGGGTAAATACGGGCATGCCTTCTCCACCCCAAACGCCGTAACCCGGTGCCAACATGTCCTTGTCCCCACAAACGACACAACATATTACTGCTGAATTACGTTTCCCTATCACTACGGTGCAGTGAGAGGTGTTCCCCCATAATTACATCAATGACGACGTCTTTTATCGATTTCAAATTATACTGTGTGCCCCTTTACTTCATATTTAAACACCCTGCATACCAATTAATGGGCGCTGTATGACCAGCGCAGTCGATGCGCCCCTAAGCCTAAATAATCAGCCAACCAACCAACCCCATACCAATGACATCATAGTATAGGGCTTTGGGCGCATCGACTACATCGGTCATGTAGCCCCCACCAATGACATCATAGTAACTTATGAATGGGGTAACTACTTATTGGAGCTCCAGGTACAAGTCGCCTAGTGGCGGCTGGACGATATGTGATCATGGCCCATGGCAATGTTTTATGACTGACACAGTACAGCTTCAAAGATTGGTGAAGCAAATAGAAAATAAATCACGGATATCTATACAGTTCACATCATGGAAGCAGGTTATCCAGCTACAACCGTGGCTGTATCAGAACAGTTTTTGTTCTCGCGGTTATTGACAACAGCATAGCCACAACACAATGCGAGTTCACTGGGTGTTGGTGCAGAACACAGGCACACCTACTTCCACACTTCAGGGACGTGTCGTACCTGTTGTACCTGCTCCCGGACCAGCTGTAGTTTACCGTGTGTCTCGTCCGATACTGACGGCACCGGAGGCGTCGGCTCACCGCTCTTTGGAGCCGATCTGGAAGATGACAAAGAATGCTGATCAGTCTTTGGTAATACACCTTATGCTACTGATACACTTATGCAGCTGTAGGAATAGGTAAGGTGGTAACATACAAGAGACATGCAATTTATACAAATATAAGACAATAATATGATAATATACATGGATGATTTTGTTTTAGTGTTTGGATGCTGAATCAGACTAAAGTTGATGTGGTGTACACTCATGTATCCCCAGAGCCCAGAGACAAGAGGGTTCAAAACACAGTTCGGGTGCCAAAGCACTATCGTGGGTGGCCAGGCCGTGCGCTCGCAGGCAGGAAATCACACCCCCAATGAGATAACATCAACATGCTTCAACACATAAGCATTAACACCAAAGTGGCCCATCTTACGACACGGGACGCTAGCTTGGCTTTACCTCAACTGCGATGTCCAAGCCATGTTGGCGTTAGTCTTCGATCGGGCTCACGTATCTTTGGTTGGTTAATGGTCGTCCGTGCTGCAGTCCAATTGGCCACATTGGCCCTGCAGCGAACAGAACGGGCTGCCGTGGACGCGCGACGTCGCCACAGGCAGTTTTCGCACGCACCGACTGTCTGGTGTGACGACTGCTGGCCGACAGCAGTTCACTATGGCACGGCTCACCTGTTTCGTTTGAACACAATCCGTTTTCTGGGTTCACTGGTGCGTGTTGCTGCCCGAGGCGGCAGCGGTGGCGCCACCTGGTCGGTACAGTGGCGCCGCTCGGCGGACGCGTCCGCAGTCGCCGACTGCGGCGGCAGCGGTGGCGCCACTTCGTCGGTACAGTGGCGCCGCCCGGCGGACACGCCCGCAGTCGGCGGCTGAACGGGACCAATCAGCGACGCCGGCACCTCGTGCGCAGCTGTGACGTCACCGGAGGACGGACACGGGAGTGGCTGGGTCTCGGCAGCGGCGAGCGTCGGCTTTCCTCGCGCCTGACACCTGGCGGCAGAGGTGGGATTCCAGAAGCGCGAGCATACTTGCCTGGGGAGCTACCAACGTGACACGACGGTTCTACGGTTTGTCTGATCTTGACGTGGTGCTGTGTGATCACCACGGCTGTAAACGAATCCAGGCGCACAAACGCTATCGATTTGGAAGGACCTTGGGTTATTTTACGACGCATTCAACCGCTGGGTCATGTAGCGTCGCCAACCTCTCACGCCGATTGATTGCAGGTGGACTCGGCAAATGCCGTCGGCAGTGAGATTCGAACCCACAATCTTGCGACCAAGAGTCCGACGCTCTACAAACTGAGCTACCGCGGCCCCACGCTATCGATTTAGTAACGTGATTTTGCTCCTTTGTTATTCTGCAGGCACATGTGGTTTAGCACATCTCCACATGTACTGTTAACCACGGTTCCACCATGGTTAACACCACGGCTCATGGTAACCACGTTTCCATCATGGTTCACGGTTCATGCCACTTCCATCCAGCTTCTGAATTGACTACCCGGCTTTCCGGTAAATAAGACAGTTGCAAAGGCATTACACCCAGTGTTAAAATAATGGTTTTTCGTTAGGTGTGAGATGTCGAAACGAGCACAGTAGGATGTCACAATTTGCCATGGAATTGGTGTCATTTAAAATGATTTTGATGCCTCTCAGACTGAAATTTGATCCAATGACATACTTAGGACTGGACCTTGATCACTTGTTTTGAGATTCATAATTTATGAAGAGCCATATTTGGGATAGTGGGGAAAACACCTATGCTATGAACTGGTAACGTATGCCATATCACAGTATAGGTAATACCTTTACCTGAAATTGAGTTGCGAAACGTGTCCCGTGTCACCGTCCCTTATCGAGAGCGTGATCACGATACTTATAAGTGAGATACTGTGAGCAAAAAGACACAAGGACGTCATAAGCACTCATCAAGAAGCAGGATGTCGATACTTCTTGGAGAAGGATGTCGATTCATTGTCCAGAATCGGTATATTCCACCCTATTTTACGAATAATGTATCACTGATTACACCACACCGGCCGGAAGCCCTGATCGTGCTGACGATGTCGGCATGGTCGGGGTTCCGTGACTCATGGCCAGCACGTTGGACGGAACGTGCGGCTGTCGTCTGGCTTAATGACCAGTTCCAGTGGCTCAGATCGGTCTCGCTGGCCCGGCGTCGCCGCTCATACCCACCTTCAGACGTGGCTGGTCAACTGACACGGAGCCTGGCTGACCACAGCAAATTGGTGAGACGTATGTGTAGGGCTGGCATTGGTTGGTGCCGCTGGGACCAATGGTTGGGACTGGAACTGAGACGTGTGGGTAGGACTGGCATTGGTTGTGCTACTGGGACCAATGGGTGGGACTGGAGCTGAAATCGGTGCTAGTGGGGTGCAGTGATAAATTATGTGGGACACAGGGTGGAATATGCCACTTACTGAGCACTGAATCGACATCCTTCCCAAATAAATATCGACATCATGCTTCTTGGTGTGTTTATGAAGTCTTCTTTCCTCGTTTCTAACTATATCTCATTGACAAGTATCATGCTTATGCTCACCATAACGGATCCCGGATCGTGATAACGAACATCTCGTAGTGCAATTCTAGGTAAAGGGATTACATATGATGTGCTATATTGTACAATACCAGTTTATAGCATGGGTGTTTGTATCGTTATCGTTGATATCGGTGCACTCAAATTAGGTACCTCTCAAAACATGCAAAGCGAGAACAGTGCTATGTATGCAATTGTCTCAAAACTGGATTTGCAGGACTTCACACATTTTTACTAACGTTATTTCCATGGCGATTTAGGCATCCTGCTGTACTCGTTTCGACATATCACACCTACCGATAAATTATTTTAACACTGGTGGGGTGACTGGTACTGGTCGGACAAAGACCGGTCAAGGGTAGGACTAGTGTGTGGGAATGGAAGTGAGACTGGTTCATCTATTGTCTGTTTATTGGGTGTTTCACGATGCATTTTATGCACGATCACGGCTAATAGTGCCGCCCACACTGTTTCGTCGGTAAGTCGCGGGATTTGGAAATGCCCTGAGTGATGCAAGTGTTGAACCCGGGACCTTTAGTACCCAGAGCTCAACACCTTAACCACTCGACCATCCCCGCCCTAAGTGAAACTGGGACCGGCGTGTGCGACCGAGACCGACGTCGGTGAGAGGACATGTCTGGCACCTGTGACTACTCCACACGACTGTGAGGGCATGACTGACACCTGTGACTGCTTCACAGGGTATCACACGACTGAGGGCACCTGACACCTGACTACTCCACACGACTGTGAGGGCATGACTGGCACCTGTGACTACTCCACACGACTGTGAGGGCATGACTGACACCTGTGACTGCTTCACACGACTGTGAGGGCATGACTGACACCTGTGACTGCTTCACACGACTGTGAGGGCATGACTGACACCTGTGACTGCTTCACGTGACTGCGAGGGAATCACTGACACCTGTGACTACTTCACACGACTGTGAGGGCATGACTGACACCTGTGACTGCTTCACACGACTGTGAGGGCATGGCTGACACCTGTGACTGCTTCACGTGACTGCGAGGGCATCACTGACACCTGTGACTGCTTCACACGACTGTGAGGGCATGACTGACACCTGTGACTGCTTCACACGACTGTGAGGGCATGACTGACACCTGTGACTGCTTCACGTGACTGTGAGGGCATGACTGACACCTGTGACTGCTTCACACGACTGTGAGGGCATGACTGACACCTGTGACTGCGAGGGTATCACTGACACCTGTGACTACTTCACACGACTGTGAGGGCATGACTGACACCTGTGACTGCTTCACACGACTGTGAGGGCATGACTGACACCTGTGACTGCTTCACACGACTGTGAGGGCATGACTGACACCTGTGACTGCTCACGACTGTGAGGGCATGGCTGACACCTGTGACTACTTCTCACGTGACTGTGAGGGTATCACTGACACCTGTGACTGCTTCACACGACTGTGAGGGCATAACTGACACCTGTGACTGCTTCACACGACTGTGAGGGCATGACTGACACCTGCTACTCCACACGACTGTGAGGGCATCACTGGATACCTGTAACTACTCCACACGACTGTGAGGGCATAACTGATACCTGTGACTACTCCACGTGACTGTGAGGGCATGACTGATACCTGTGACTGATTCACACGACTGTGAGGGCATAACTGTACACCTGACTACTCCACACGACTGTGAGGGCATGACTGACACCTGTGACTACTCCACACGACTGTGAGGGCATGACTGATACCTGTGACTACTCCACACGACTGTGAGGGCATGACTGACACCTGTGACTGCTCCACACGACTGTGAGGGCATGACTGGATACCTGTGACTGCTTCCACACGACTGTGAGGGCATGACTGACACCTGACTACTCCACACGACTGTGAGGGCATGACTGGCATCTGTGACTGCTCCACACGACTGTGAGGGCATGACTGACACCTGTGACTGCTCCACACGACTGTGAGGGCATGACTGACACCTGTGACTGCTTCACACGACTGTGAGGGCATGACTGACACCTGTGACTGCTTCACACGACTGTGAGGGCATGACTGACACCTGTGACTGCTCCACACGACTGTGAGGGCATGACTGACACCTGTGACTGCTTCACACGACTGTGAGGGCATGACTGACACCTGTGACTGCTTCACACGTGACTGCGAGGGAATCACTGACACCTGTGACTGCTCCACACGACTGTGAGGGCATGACTGACACCTGTGACTGCAGGTATCACTGACTAGGGCATGCTGACTACTTCCTCACGACTGTGAGGGCATGACTGATACCTGTGACTACTTCCTCACGACTGTGAGGGCATGACTGACACCTGTGACTGCTTCACGTGACTGTGAGGGCATGACTGACACCTGTGACTGCTTCACGTGACTGTGAGGGCATGACTGACACCTGTGACTGCTAGGGCATGACTGACACCTGTGACTGCTTCACGTGACTGTGAGGGCATGACTGACACCTGTGACTGCTAGGGCATGACTGACACCTGTGATTGATTCAGACCGACCTGGCCAGCCGGTTGCGGTAGTATGCCCTGCGCCAACTGAGCTTGTCAGCCGTCTCCGAGAGTGTTTCCAGCTCGGGGGCGTAACACACGTGCAGGTGCGTGCCGAAAAAGTTCCGGTCGTCCAGCTGACCCTTGGCGAACCTGTCGCGAGCGGGGGAGGGGGAGAGGCGGTCACTTAAGACATGGCCGGTACGCCGTGCAGGATGACCGAACGCCTGTCACACGTGCTGAAATACGTCTGTGGTAAAGAACGGTATCCTCGATCAGCGATTTAAAGGCAGCTGTAATATTCAATGCACAGGGAAAACACGTAGGTACAGTACAATACGTGTCCATCCTGGTGTGTGCAAGGATAATTCCCAGCCCGGTATATGCAGCTTAGTAAGACGTCATATGAATGCCGACACCAGTCGACTAGTACCGACCTCCGATGAAATGTAAATGATTGACCGCCTCTTCTAAGCTGGATAGCAGGTCACGTTAGCTATCAGAAGAATGAACATGATCTATGCTTGAAGCACACTGCGGACAGAGACACGCAGTTTGTCCAGCGGCATTACAAGTCGCCGGGAGATTGCGTCTGATACTGCTCCCTTCAACACGGCGAATACCTAGCTCGCAAGCACAGCCATGCGCAGCGCCATGCAAGGCGACAGAGCAGCCGGATAACGCGTCCGGTGGAGGTACTGAGGTGGCACCGCCCGGCAACCCAACACCGACAATCAAACATGTGCGTGCATATCAACACCTGATGGAAATTGTTCTGGCCTCCTCGAACAGAGTTTTGAATTCCTGAATTGGTTTTCGTGACATACGACTGCATTCAAGTACAATAGGTCATCCCACGTTGACAACACACCATTTTAACACTAGTATCATAAAGCGTTTTGCTAACAACTGCTTTTTCGCATTTCGCCAAGTCTCATGCGACACATTGTTGACTTCCTTCGACATTACAACTTGACTGGTTTTGACGTAGTGGGTCGATACCCTCTACCGTCTCTACCAGAGATGCACGCGTCTCTACCAGAAGTGGCGTCCAGGACACCAGCCGGACGCACCTGGCGGCGGCCATGCGCCGGTACTGCACGTGGTAGACGCGCGTGAACCGTTCCGTCTCGTAGTCGTCGACAGCGCCGAACTGCTGAAGCGGTCCGAACCGGCCGCACAGAGCTGCCAGCTCATCGTGCACGTCCACCGAGGTCACGTTGGTCACCAGCAGGTGGCGCGACTCGTCAGACACCGTGTACACCTGCCGGTCAGGTCAGGTCAGGTCAGTGCGGACGTGTTCACCGAGGTTACACTGGGTCACCAGCAGGTGGAGCGACTCGTCAGACACCGTGTCACCTGCTGGTCAGGTCAGGTCAGGTCAGTGCGGACGTGCTCACCGAGGTTACACTGGGTCACCAGCAGGTGGCGCGACTCGTCAGACACCGTGTACACCTGCCGGTCAGGTCAGGTCAGGTCAGTGCGGACGTGTTCACCGAGGTTACACTGGGTTACAAGCAGGTGGCGCGACTCGTCAGACACCGTGTACACCTGCCGGTCAGGTCAGTGCAGACGTGTTCACCGAGGTTACACTGGGTCACCAGCAGGTGGCGCGACTCGTCAGACACCGTGTACACCTGCCGGTCAGGTCAGGTCAGGTCAGTGCGGACGTGTTCACCGAGGTTACACTGGGTCACCAGCAGGTGGCGCGACTCGTCAGACACCGTGTACACCTGCCGGTCAGGTCAGGTCAGGTCAGTGCGGACGTGTTCACCGAGGTTACACTGGGTTACAAGCAGGTGGCGCGACTCGCCCGACACCGTGTACCTGTCGGTCAGGTCAGGTCAGGTCAGTGCGGACGTGTTCACCGAGGTTACACTGGGTTACAAGCAGGTGGCGCGACTCGTCAGACACCGTGTACACCTGCCGGTCAGGTCAGGTCAGGTCAGTGCGGACGTGTTCACCGAGGTTACACTGGGTTACAAGCAGGTGGCGCGACTCGTCAGACACCGTGTACACCTGCCGGTCAGGTCAGTGCAGACGTGTTCACCGAGGTTACACTGGGTCACCAGCAGGTGGAGCGACTCGTCCGACACTGTGTACACTGGTCAGGTCAGGTCAGGTACCGGTCAGGTCAGGTCAGGTCAGTGCGGACGTGTTCACCGAGGTTACACTGGTCGCCAACATGTGGCGTGACTCGTCCGATTCTGTGCACACCTACAGGTCCGGTCAGGTCAGGTCAGGTCAGGTCAAGTCAAGTCAGGTGTACGATCATTTCGGGTCTACTCATTCCGGTGGGCAGGGGTGAGTGAAAATACAGCATTAAGTCAATCAGCAGAAAATAGGAAGAAACATCGTGGTTGTTGCACTATTGCTGCCAAGAGACGTTGTAGATGTCAAGAATGCTTAGAAATTATGCCATTATATTGTACACTGACTTTCATGAGGAACGTGAGTGTCAACGGGCATAATGGGAAATCAGGGCTTAAAATCGTAGTTAGAGATCAAGGTTTAGCATCAAGTCGGAGATCACGATCACGATTCAAGATCAGGGTTCGGAGCGGATACCAGACAGAAAGCGGAAGTGCGGAGCGTCAGAGTTCTTAATGACCTTCGCAACTCGCAATATTGATTCCAACAAGTGCTCCTAAATGTTCATCTTTGAGTGGAAGCCAACGTCTAATATGAACTGTTGACTTCGAGTGATGGGTTGTTGGCTTCCTAAAATTTACTCCGGTGAAGTGTGCCGGCAGGGAATTGCGGCCGAGGATACCAGTTGCACGGCAATCCACTTTGATGTTAACGTTGACTTTGATCCACTATGAAAAAAATAGTCTGAGATTAACAGTTGCCATTTGTCACCTGTCAACCTTGTCTGTACTAGTGAAGGCACGCAAATCATGAGGCGAGCAGCCGTGATTCGTTATCAGTTAGTTACTTCGGCTGTGGGGCACCCCAACCGCTGTCAGTATTGCGCCCATGCGATTCAGTGTCACAGGTTGTGCCTGTCCGATGGCTCTTTCTCAATGCCTGGAGGTTGGAGACACGCCGCTCTTCCGCCGACCTTGCCGCCAGGTGGGCGGAACGCATTCCCTTCAATAGGTCGAGGTCAAGTGACTTGGGCTGCTCATATCTGGTGTGTGGCGATCATCCATCCGAGACTTATTTTCCTCGCTTATGTAACCGATCAGATCAAAGGCCTTACACCTCAATATTTTGAATGTGTTGCCTCTCGTCTCAGTATGTGAACATTGGTGCATTCCAACGTGGCATAAGCAGTGTGCCATTTTACTCATTTTACATGCAACTCTGCACAGCCTCCATATCAACACCAGAGCAGAATGAAGGCTATTGTTACAGCGCCCGACAAATTATGATTATTCGCCTTCGGTTGAGTGAAATTCACCGGCAGGTAATCAACGCTGCAGCAGGGGGCGGTGTTAGATGGCTGCAAAACATTTAAAGAAAAAAAACAATATCTTGCAGGTAGGAATGCAGGTATCTTTCGTGACGGCAATACGAAAACATTCCACCAAAGCACGATAAGCGTGCGAAGTATCTGGAAACAGCTAAAGTGATATGGTGGTATATAGTGCACGAAATGCTACGCGTTCAGCAACAAACCACAGACCAAGGCGACCACAGTGAAGACAAAACTAGACGATTCTGCACATCTGGGGGCTGCTTAGCACCCGTTTGCGGGAGGCGCTGTGTCCGTCGGTCTGCCGGCTGCACGGGCAGTGATCGGAGATGTTCGCAGATGCATGATGCACATTTTCGGAATTTCTAAGTACGACCTTATCCATCGGGCCAGCGTCCTCTTCCAAAGTCAAATGATGCCATTGGCTAGGGTGAACTTCGCCAGAAACTACGTCCTGATGGCTTCTCACGGCAGAATTATAATATAGCGACCATTTTCAAGTCAACCGAACTGTGTCATGCTAAAATTGACGTCGAGTACACGTGTTTGCATCAGCATGATCGTCGTTTAAAAAGTGGTGTTTGCGTCGGAAGCAACATCGCCTACTAAACGAGTCGTAGCCATGTTCTTTGTAATACTTATTTTAGCAGCAATGTCGTGCTACGTCAGTGTACCGGTGTCATTGCCCGCAAACGACCAACGATGGTGCTGACCGTTGCGACGAAACGACCGCTGACCAGTCAGAACAGCTGTCGTGATGACTGATGACAAGGTGACGATTCTGTGCGCACATCTGCAAATCAAAAGTTCGCTATTCCTCGTCATTGCTTCTTAACTCTCAACGGATATCCGAGTCGCATCCGGAAACCGGCTTTGGGGGTTTAGGGGCGCATCGACTGCGTGGTCATGCAGCGACTGCGTGGTCATGCAGCGACGGAAACCAGCTTGTGCCATGCTGCAATCTTACCTCCGGCTCTACTGCAGTCAGAAACTGTCATGACAAGGTAAAAATGAGCGAAAATCGGTCTTGACCGATACTCTAGCATTCGACACACACTTCAACCGGACGACAAACCAGCTCCTGAACTCCCGTGACGAGGTGCGGCCTCCCTCTGAACACGACCACACCAGCAGTATGGGTGTATTCTGAGCGTAGCACCTGACAGCTCTCGTCTCCAGTTCACAGAACACCGTTCCCTGGTGACACTGCGACCTCGTCCGGTCACCACGAGCGATGCAATGTACGGTGCCAAGCGCACGGCCCCACCCCACAATGTACGTTGGCTGTGTAGCACAGGTGCCACATCAGGCAGGTTGCTTGGAGCCACCATTGGCAGACGGAAGTCAATATCATTGCCAGTAGAAAGGCATACCGTTGTCGGTAGAAAGTCAACACCTTATTCGGAATGCCATAGGCTGTGACCGATGCTTGCGAACTGATTATAAACACCAGCAAATGAGATGATGATGAATTTGAGTTCAGGAAGCAGCCTACCGGGTCATTGTGCACCCAGAACTGCATCTGCGGCCAGCCTACAATGATGTAATTGGCAGATATCGGCCCTGAGGAACGGCGGTGTATCACATCTAGCGGAAACGGAGATGTGTCGGCTGAAGACGACACATGCGCCGCCGCCGGGCATGGGTACACCCATCGACGGACGATGTGGTCTTGAACCGCCCGCACAACCCACTGAAAAAGACTGGAACAGTCAGCCATCGCAAACAGTTCAACAATGGACCTGTCGAACGACAGTAACAACCTGACACCGTCTCCAATCACTATCGGCGAGCCAGCACCGACGTTCACTGCATCCATCCGTTCACATAGGACTGATTACTCGGCAGGTAATCATGTCCCCACCACTGGCGCAACCAGTCTAAGTCTGGTCTTCCACGACCCTGTGCCAAATGCAGACCATGTTGTTGTCGGTAACAGCCACCAGGTGCTTCTCGTCTTCGCTCAGGCACACGCGATTCACGAGGATGTCGAACAGGTGCAGCGGCAGCTTGCGGCTGTGCACCAGCCAGCTGTCCTCCAGGCGCGGCCACTGCAGCACACACGCCGGCTCGCCGGTCGGCAGGCCGCCAGAGGCGCCACCGGCACGCACGTCGTACAGCCACACCCGACCGCAGTCGTCGCCGGCGGCCAGCAGTGTGCGGCCGGCGCCGACGCCCAGGTAGCACGCCTCCGTGTCGCTCCAGGCGAGCACGCTGCCGGGCGGCGTCGACAGGTCGACGTCGGCCAGCGGCGCCAGGTCGGCGTCGGCCAGCGGCGCCAGCAGGTCCAGCGGCCACACGTAAACGCAGCCGCGGCCGGCACACTTGACCGCCAGCCGGCCGCCGTCCAGCAGCGCCAGACCGTCCACCTGGCGCTCGCCGCGCGCGCACGCCGGCAGCGTGTAGCGCACCGGGCCGGGCGTGCGGCGCTTCTTCGCCGTCTCGGGCGTCACGCGCCAGCCGCGCAGACCGTCCTCGCAGCCGGCCAGCAGCAGGTCACGGTCGGCCACGAACACCAGCGTCAGCGCCGGCCGGTCCACCGTCAGCTGCAGCAGGCGGGTCGGCGTGACGGCATACTTGGGCGCCGCCGGCACGCCGACGTCCCACATGGACACGGTGCGGTCGCCGGTGGCGCACAGCAGCCAGCGCGAGCGGCGCGGGTGCGCCACGAGCGCCGTCACCTCGCGACAGCGCGCGCCGCCCACGCCGAAGCTCCCGTACCACGTGAGGTTGTCGGGGTGCAGCAGGAACACCTGCCTGAGCCCGCCCACTGCCAGCACGCTGAAACGCCGCCAGCCGACGTCGTCCAGTCGCAGCTGCATCCACGCGAGCGCGCTCAGCACCTCCGTCATGGCCGGGTGGGTCCACTTCTTGAGCAGCAGGCCGGAGGCGGCGTGCAGCAGACAGACGGAGCGGCCGCCGCACGTGGCCACCACGCCCGTGTCGCCCGGCTCGAACTTGCAGTCCCACAGTTCGGTGCGCACGTCGGCGCGATCGCCGCGCATCGAGTGGCACCGCAGGAAGTGCGCCGGCCGGAACACCGGCCCGGCAGCACGGCCGTCGGCGGCGTCTTCAGCAGCGTCGCCGGCGTTGTCTTGGGCCGGACCATGCTCGATCGGGACAGATTCCGACGGCGAGGCCTTCGCCGGTGTTCCACCGTCACCGCTGGCCTTTTTCGCCGGCGTTCTGGGGCCGCCGCTGAACCTTTTAGCCGGGCTGGCATCGCCACGGGCCGCCGCCCGTCCCGTGGCGCGCCTCTTCTCCGGCGACGCTGGCTGCTTGACGCGGCGACATCGGTCCGGGGTCCGCGGCGGCGAGCTGCCGGCGCCAGTCCGCGCCGCTCGCGCCGGCCAAGTGGACGGCGCTGTTTTGGGCCGGCGTCCCAGCATGACGCAGCTTCAGAACAGAAACGACCGGCCGTCAGTGGTGGGATCGCCGTTGTACCGTACCGTGACGGTGGCACAGTGCTCACCCACCGGCGCGCCAGGCGTCAGGAGCAGGTCATGACCGCTTCAAACCCCACCACACGGACTGTTCAGCCAAGGACAGATCCAGCTCTCAGCACATATGGACCGTCTCGATAATCCCATGTGTGTCACGGAGGTCATAAGAGGACGAAGCCGGTATCCTGTGCAAAGTAACTTGGATCATCGGTCTCCAGGAAGTACTTCGGGGCACATGTCGAACGCCAAGTGTCGTGGTAAATAATAGCAGCAAAAAAACAGCTTCAGCAGAAGGCTTGCCTTGATACCACCTGCTGTGATCCTGCTGCTTGGTGGCTAAATGGGAATATTTTCCAGACTCCCCTCCATCACTATGAGGCATTCACTTGTTAACTGCACTAAAATGCTGTAAGTATACTACAAGTTTTGTCACTACAGTTTTGCAAATACGGAGTGATTCTGAAAGGATTTCCTACTTCTATTTTGGCACTGGCGATCCAAATATATAAATAATGCATGAAGTAAATTGTATACTTAGAAACCATAACAGTGGAAAAATAAATCATGTAGTTTTCCTCATTCCTCAAAATACACCGGCTGAGGAAAAAAGCTCCAGTTGTACAACCTTACAGCAAAACAGCGTCAGTAAGAGAAGCTCAGCGCGTTTTCTGGTCCAGCTTTAACCTCCACTAAGCACTCGATCCCAAGACAATGGAAATACGTTCTGGATAGTTATAAGTTGAGGGCAGCGTTCGAAACCTCAGCCGAGGGCGCAACGGGCGAAAAAATGTTCAAAACGCTCTGCAGCAGATATTGAAAAAGTCGAAGTCATCATGCTTGAAGCTCCAACGAAGTCAATTACGGAAATAGCAAGCCGATTGATGCCAACTACAGCACGATGTAAAGAACTCTCACAAACGACCACGAACTAACACCATACAAAACATCAATCCAACAAACACTGTCTGGGGGCGCAAGACTGAACGAGTTGCTTTTGCAGGCTGGTCACGTTGCATGTGCAGGAGTGCACCGCTGACGCAGATTGCATCAACAACATCTGGTTCAGTGACCAGGCTCATTTGCTGCTCGATTTGGGTGTGAACACCCAGAGCTGCATGATATCGGCCAACAGCGTCCTCGACAGTTTAGGGGCACATCAACTGCAGTGGTCATGCAGCAACACCGACATAGTGATGGAGTAGGCCCTGCACTCCAAGAAGAAAGGTATGGCGTGTGTTCAGCCCAAACGGGATCGCTGGACCCCTTTGGCTCTGGAAGTGCACCGACTCTACAGTCACCATCAACATGGAGCGCCACATCAAGATACGCAATCGCTCGTGCAGCAGCGTTTGCAAGCAGTACGGAGCATCCCGGAGCACCATGCCGCTCCAGCAGGATGCGGCCACACCTCACACCTCCAACGTGGCCCTCGAGTGGCTGCACCGACACATTGGGGCGCACTTCACTAGCTGCAGGGTGCACCGTTTGCTGGCCAACTAATTCGCCTGACTCGACACTTCTGGACTTCTTGCGAGGCTACCTCAAGAGCAATGTCTACCAGGGAAGTCCCAGATGCCTCCCAGAACTCAAATGGGTGACACAGCGCGAGGTCAAATCAATTTCAGCAGACACGTGCACCTGGGGGATGGAGGTGAAAATGCACGCGACGCTGTGCACCAAGTGAAAGGTTGGCCTCTCGGAGCATATTCTGTATCTGGGAAACATTCCAACATACATGGTCATTGGTGTCATTATTTTTTCAATATGAAATGAGGGAAATGAATGGGTTCAGATGATGTAATGCATACATTCATGTGAATGATATTTTTCCTGTTGGGTCTGACAAGGCATGGGATGGGCATTTCAACTTGGTGTTGCAAATACTCGATACAGCTTTGACTGTCAACTGAATGCAATTGTGTTATCATATTAGCTTCAAGTTGCATTAACATCATCATTACCAATCAACACATGTTTTTTATATCACAATAATGAGCATTTGGGAAAACTTCCTAGCATAAGACCAGCAAGCTATAAAATGCATAGCTGTATGCTGTGCAGAAGTCATTTGAGAGATGTACGTGAAAACCTGGTTCTTGTTCCATTTATGTGAAGAAAGCAAAGGAATTAATGGGAAAATTCTTCATAGTCATGCCATCATGAGAGCTTACCTTAAGAGCAGTAAGCTTTTTCCCTTGCCTGTACTTGGGACGTGTTTCACAGAGTTCTTGTTGTTGGTGGTGTGGTAGCTTGGTAATCTTAACAGTCTTGCTGTCTTTCTCCATGTGGTAGCTGACAGGAAGGAAAACGATTTAAAAAAGAATGTAAAATAAAGAGTAAACATGAAATATTACACCTACCAGATCTAGCAGTACCAGGTTTGGAAAAATAGGCTGTTTCTGGATATTGGCCATGCAAAGCATTGTCCTCTCCAGGAAATTATCCTCATATTTCACTTTGCAGGGTGAATGATGCTGATTGACAATGGACTGCTCTGTGATAAAGTGCTCAAGAGTTACTGATAAGTGCAAACTGAGATTCTGGTGTCATAGGTTTTAAAAAAATATCCCCTTCAAATTTGATGTCACAACTGTAAGCTCTCTCCCAAGACACAACACCAGAAAATATGCACCCTTAACAGCTACTGAAAAGTTTAGTTAACATGTTTCTAGTTTGTTGGATAGGTATTAAGTGTTATTGCTGATTGTTAAACAGATTAACATGTCAGAATACTGGCAAGCTATAGTGTTACTGTTTCTCTGTAAACATTTGAGGAGTGTTGGGTATGGATTTATCAATGTAGTTTACATTAATTTAATCTGTTCGTAGTAAATTGACTTGTTCCCCTTCCTACCACCCAAAAAGTCGTCAAAGCCATGCCTTGATACAGTTGTTGGCAATGAACATCTTCCAGTATTCCACAAAGCATGCAGCAGCAGACATGCAGTTTCTGAATGTCATGATGATGATGGGACCATTCATTCCTGCCGCAAAAAATGACCAATGTTTTTCAAATAAAATTTTAGATCACATTTTAACATTTTTTTTCGAAGAAAGAATATTCAGTTAGGCTAGGTTTTAAATGTGTCATTATTCTGCTTGAAGGCTCTTTTTCCTCACAAAAAAGTTCCAATACCAGATCTAGTAGTGTCATTAAGAAGATGTGACCACTCACTTCCTTCAAAACCGTTTTTTTTCTTGAGATGCCATATTAGGTCTGAAGTGAATATTCACCTACTTTTCCAACCCTGGCTGTCAACCTGCAAAATCCATCTGTCTTGGATCCAGTACACCACCCAATCCATTTCACCTCACTGATTACCTTAATGTATTGTGCCCTACCAATATTTTTTTTAAAAAGAAACCTACACCTGCACTTGGGTCTGCTCCAGTAGGTGGTGATTTTCCAAGTAGGTAGGTACCTACTCAGAGACAAGGTGGTATTGAACAAGTCTTATACATGCTATGAAGAGAAAATAGGAATTAAGCATGAAATACAGGCAATTTGCAAACACAAACATGGGAGTTCAAGAAGCTCTGAGCTATATCACTCAATCCCCCCAGCCACTATATGCATGTGGTTATGGAATCTAACATATATGCATATATATGCACACAAATATTTACATATATATGCATACAAATATTTACATATATATACCTACATGGATATTATTGCACTTTAGGGCATCCACAAGGCAAGTTTACACACATTTTACCTCCATGAAGCAAACAATGTTGTAAGATTTGACTAGGTTAATCTTTTCTTATATTGGGAAAAAATGCTTTTTTTTGCTTGCAGTAAAAATGAAAACATATCAGGCTTTGCTAGATTCCATTTCTTTCATTTGCAACTTTTTTTTAAATAGTTAATGCTTTCCTTTTCTATTTTTTTTTCCATACATGAAAGGTTGGGCTAGCTTATGTTAGGTTAGGTTACACTTGTCTCTCTATTGGGCATTATTTTGGTAAATTTGCAGTTTAGGATAGCTTCCGAGTTCTTTGAATTTCTTTTTTTAATGCAATATTTATGAATATGCTGACAGGATGTGACCACCCATTTCCTCTGCAAATGCTTACTTTTCAGTTGGGAGGCAAATAACACCCAAAAAGGGGCTTATTGTTGGGTAATATCCCATAAAAATAATGCAAAAAATAAAGAAAAAAAGATGTAGCATAATGCAATCCTAACCTAAGCTAACTGAACCTAAGCTAACCCACTGTTTTTTTTTTAAGAAAAAAAATGTGTGGGTGAAAAATTATATTTTTTTCTAACATACAGCAAAAGCCTAACCTAACCTATGTATGCTAACCCTGACCTAACCTAACCCTTTGTATGCTCCGTGTAGGTAAAATGTGTGCAAAACTTGTTTTGAGGTTACATTAAACTGCAATAACACCACCCAACCTAACTGGCATTATTGCAGTTCAAGATAATCATGAGACAAATTTTACATACATTTTACCACCATGAAACATACAAAGGTGTTGGGTTTGGTTAAGTTAGGTTGGACTAGGCTTTTGTTGTAAGTTAGAACAATTTTCACTATTTTTAAATACAAATAAAAATTGTTCTTGAAGAACTGTTCAGGATAGCTTAGTTTTGGCTAGCTATGGTGTTTTAATGTGAAATGTTTTAAAGATAAAAATTGTTTGGAAATTTTTCCTTCAGAACTTATTTGCCTTCCTGCATTGAAGGTTAGGCTAGGTTAGATAAGGTTATCTTTTTCTATATTTTGAACATTACTTTCTATGATATATTACCATACTCCAAGCCCATTTTTGGGTGTTATTCTGCCTCCCAGCTGAAAAGTATGCATTTGCAGAGGAAATATGTGATCACATCATATTAACTACCACTTATTTACCACTCATTTTCTCTGCAAATGATTACTTTACAGTTGGCAAAGAAATACATGATAGCATACAAATGCATACAATACACTCTTCACTCTACAAATAGAGCTAATCATGCATAATTATCTATACCTGGTGTCAGATGTCATAAAGAAGAAATTCAACACGTCATGTATTCAATTCAATACTCCACACCAAAAACCATGTTTCTGGCATAATTCCCCATTCATTTCCAAAACAGAACATTTGCAACTACTCTTCCAGAACTTTTGATCAAGGCTGAAAGATACGTGCTATGCTGTTAGCATTAATGGCAGTGTTAACAATTTTTGTGAAAATTTGATGGCATTGTGGCATAAGTTTGTTTGGGAAGATTCTGGTTGTTCTGGTTAGATTAGGTTGGTTTAGGTTACATTATATTATGTTATAATATATTATATTAAATCTGTTGTTATCTTAGTCCAGGTTAGGTCAGGTTAGGATATTCTTTGTATGATTTATCTATTCATATGTAATTTTGAATTATTGAAATTGAAACTCGAAACAGAAGTCAGCAGACAAGCCACATGCAGCCACACATATCAGTGTAAGCACGGCTTTGCTGTCTACAGGTTGCACTCCAGTACATCACATAATTATGAAGCTGTCTTTTGAGGACAATCACACATGTTTATAATTTTCCAACAACACAGTGTCATTCTTAGTGAGGCTATTTGCCAACACTGTTGCAAGGTCTTCCAGTATTTGTTCTTGAAGGAATTGCATGGCTGCAAGATACATAATATCCTTCTTGAAGCATCAAAGCTTTATAAGCCACAATTTAAGTACCATGCTGGTCAGTCTGACAACACTGAGGATGAGGTACAAACAAATAAGCCATAGCCTGGACCATCCCATTAGGGTACCTATGTGTATGTTTGCAGCAAAATTTGTTAATATCATACTACATTTCCTCTGTATCATGCCTATGATGTTATCAATTGTATTGACCACTGTTCACTTAAAAGTAATCATTTGCAGGGAAAATTGTAATTTTTTGTTATAAAAGGTGTTTTGGGATTTTTTGGAATTGTTTTTCAGAACATGATGTTTATGAATGTGACTAAGAAGATGCAACCACTCATTTTTGGTGCGGATGCTTACTTTTCAATTTGAACGATGACGTCACATTGGTACGGTGTGATGACGTCATAGGTATGGTACAGAGGCTTCAACTGGCTAATGCTACGAATGGTTCACATACCTTAATGAGATGGTCGAAGTAGCTTAACCCAACCTAACCTCATGGTGCATTATATAAATTATAGCTATGATAAACCAAGAGGTAAGCAGGTTAGGTTAGGTTAGGTTAAGCTACTTTGACCATCTCATTAAGGTATGTGAGCCATTAAGAACTAAGAAGTAATATGACAAATAATAATTAAATAGGAAAACCTAACCTAACCTAATATAACAAAATATACTCTAAGCTAAACTAATATAAGCTAACATAAACGAATATATTATAATCTAAAAACACAAACCTGATTGATGCAGCCTGTGCAGTTTCCGTCTGCATTCTTGTCGGGTAATGGTGGTGAGTGATTTGTGATATAGGTGGAAAATGAGCATTTTCGACGTGAAGAAGTGTTAAATCGACTGCATGGAGTGTTGAATGTCCCTTTCGTCACATCTGAGAAGCACCAGGTGAGGAATGGATAAATTATCGCACCAAAAACAGCAGTGCACAATGGATGGCACATTATATAAATTATAGCTATGGTAAACCGAGAGGTACGCACTTTAGGTTATGTTAGGTTGGGTTGGGTTATGTTAGGTTAAGCTAAGCTACTTCGACCATCTCACTAAGGTATGTGAACTGTTTGTAGCATTAGCCAATCAAAGCATCGGTGCCATAGCTAGTGTTAAAATAATGGTTTTTCGTTAGGTGTGAGATGTCGAAACGAGCACAGCAGGATGTCTAAATTTGCCATGGACTTGGTGTCATTTAAAATGCCTCTGATGTCTTTCAAACTCAAATTTGAGCCAATGGCATACTTATGGCTCTACCTTTGTACTTAGTTTTGATATTCGTATTTTAGGAAGAGCTATGTTCTGGATAGCAAGAAAAAATACCAATGCAATAAACTGGTATTGTATGATAAATCGCATTATATGTAATATGTTCATCTGCAATTGTGTTGCAAACTATTTGTGTATCACCATCCATTATCAAGAGCATGTGCATGGTACCTATGAACCAGATACTGTTAGAAAGGAGACATGAAGACTTCATAAGCATGCATCAAGAAGCAGGATGTCGATTGAGTTAAAAGGTGGTATATTCCCCCCTATTGCACAAATAATTTATAACTGTATAGCTACGACATCATCACACCATACCAATGTGATTGTTCAAATTGAAAAGGAAGTAAAACGAGTGGTCGCATCTTCCGAATCAGGTTCATAAGCATAATATTCTGAGAAAAAAAATCCCAAAACCCCTTTTATCAAAAATTTACCATATTTTCTATATGAAGCATTATCATTTGAATCGCTATTCGTTTGTATTTTCTATTTAACATTATTTTATGTTGGCTCGCTCTATCTCAGAGAACGAGTGGTCTGGCAACAGAGCAAAATCCGCTGTAAAACTACCCCCTATTGACATGTAGCCTACCGAGGTATAGTTACCAAAGTGCCTACCGGGGGTGCCTAATCATGCCCTCCCGTGCCTTTAAATTTTATCAGTCAGTGGTACTTCTCCGGGAAAACTGCGCCCATTGAAAATCATCCCACATTTTTCCAGTCGCTCCTAAGCCCGTTTGCACAAAATTAACACAAATCGCAACGCTGCAGAAAGAACGCAAATCACTAAAAAGGAACGGAAAACGAAACCCACAAAATAACATTTCCATTCGCAGTCACCACTCGAATTTAACACTTTAAGTACCCACCAGCAGCAGAGCACACAGATGCAGCTTGACCGGATAAGAGATAACCAGCGAGATCGGGGAGGAAGAACGATGATGTCAATCACGTCCGAAAACCGAAAACAGGGCCTTGCCGAAAACCGTTCCAGTTTTCAAGACGCTTCCCGCCAAGATACCTTTACTAGAAGGTAGATCGAAATTTCCCTTCAAGCCCACATGACGTCCAGAAATGTTTTTTAATATGGTATTAATTTGGTTCCAGAGATTTATCTCAAATCACACGCAATGGTTACTTTTATTTTGAGCAAGTAAATTTGTCTTGCGCTAACCAAGTGAGTTATCATCTTGTTCTATTCTTTCCAGTGAACATTCGCTCTCACACATTTGTTGTGTCATGCATGGACGAGGTTGGATTTTTTTCATTGTAATCCTGAATGTGGAGAGGAGTAATTTGTGGTCATCCAGTATGGAGGATATCTTTTTTGAAGGCTCTTGGCGAGGCGGGTCTGAGGTGGCGCATCGTCCGGTGGAGGTTGTCCGCATATGACGTCACGTCGAGAGGCGGTTTGGTCGGCGGAGTCTCGAAAAACTCGCCGGGAAGACGTAGCGGCATGCCGTACACCAGCTCGGCAGAGGTGCATCCGAGGTCTGTCTTGAGTGCCGAGCGGATGCCGAGTAGCACCATGGGCAACAGGTCGGTCCAGCAGGTAGCGCCGTCGGCGGCGCGGAGCGCTGTCTTCAGCTGACGGTGCGTACGCTCGATCATGCCGTTAGCTTGTGGATGGTAGCTGGTGGTCCGCAGCCGTTGACAGCCGAGCAGTGAGGAGAGGCGCTGCCACAGACTGGATTCGAACTGGGCGCCGCGGTCCGTTGTGACCTGCGCCGGCACGCCGAAACGTGCGATCCAGCCGGAGACGAATGCTCTGGCGACTGTGATCGCTCGGATATCTGGCATCGGGATTGTGGAGTCCGTACACTCCACACTGTATGGATGGCAAGTTGCCAGAAACTTGTGCGTGTAGAATACGGCTTGTATTTGCAGAGAAGATCCAAGTGAGAGAGATAGAACAGTTTGCATGACACGTTATACACAGCAACAGCAACAGACAGCAACAGACGCAGCAAGAGACGACACAGCAACAGACGACGTGTCCGGCAGCAACAGACGACGACGACTATACACAGCAACAGACGACGTGTCCGAGTGCGGTTCGGCAGCAGCGGCCCGTACGCACGCGCAATGATCTCAGCGAGGTCACGTGCGATACTGGCAATCGGCCAGTTGTCTCTGCGCAGGCGCATAGCTTTGGCCCGCTACAACCCAAACAGTAAATAATTGCATCACAACTCAGGTAGGATGCTCAAACACCAACTGTTAAATGCACACACCTGTTAATTAATGTAGACTCTTACTTGACTATACTGATATATTCACTTCTCGCTAATTGACCAGTGCAGTATTTAAGAGGTAGATCATGCAGTTAATGACAAATGCATTAATTATTTCAATGTTATGCAGATGGGGATTAATTATAAATTGTCTGGTGGCACAAGCAAGGGTAGGTTTTACGTCCTAGAATAATTTTGAGGCAATACATCATTAATATATGCTACTTCTGCATCGCGTGTAGATCACAACGGTATCACACGAATTACATCACATCGGTACCAATCAGCTTGCGTTTCGCCGGTATAGCACCAATCAGATTTTATATGTACCTACGGCAACAATAAAATACGATATGTGGCTTTCCCAGAATGTTACTACTAAAACACGACGTAATAACCCCCCCCAATAGCTTCAAATTATGGGCGGATACAAGGGGTGGGGAGCACTGGAGGCATGTATTCCCTCCGCATGGTAAAGTGGCGTATACCCAGGAAGGCTCGAGTGCACCCGTTCATCTTCCGCTCCAGATATTTATCAGCCAAAGCCCCCCCCCTTTCAGAGGAAAAGGCTGCCCCTAAGACGAACAGGCGCCCGTTTCATACGGAAAGGCCACTTCAGCATGCTTGAGTGCACCCCCTCCCCCGTTCAACTATTTTTCTGCCAAAGACGTCGTTCTGGGGACCTTCGTAGCGGTGCCTCTCCGAGGAAATGGCGCTCTTCCAGACAAGTGCCCCCCCCGTCCCGAAAATGTCTGGATCCACCTCTGCCACAATTTTTCCATATTAATACTTGCAATTTTGGTAAGCATCTTCATTTGCATGAAAAATCCATTTGAACACAATGGTGGCTGTTAATGTTCCCGACAAGAGTGTGCTACCAAGGAGTTGCACGTTATCAGTCCCATCTGCTACCCTCCATGGAGGGTAAGAGGGTACTTTTTTGCACCTCTGCCAGTGAACATGCCGACAGCGGCCCGACATCGGCCCTATGCTCGGCCCTACATTGGGCCACTGTTGGGACGCTAGCGGCGCGCTGTCGACTGGAGAGTGGAATGTCCGCCCATGCTGACATGCAGCCGACATGTAACCGATGTAGGGCCGATGTCGGGTCGCTGTCGGGACGCTAGCGGACCGCTGTCAGCTGAGGAGTGGAATGTTCGCCCATGCCGACATGCAGCCGACACCCAGCCGACATGTAGCCAACGTGGGGCCGATGTCTGGCCGCTGTTGGGACGCTCGCGGCCCGCTGTCGGCTGGTGGGAATGTCCGCCCATGCCGACATCCAGCCGACATTCCCCCACTATTCAGCCGACGTTTCTCCGCTATCTAGCTGACGCTCGCCCTCGCTTTGCCGAATGCACTTGATCTCAAAAACCGATTCTCAGAACAACTCTATTTTATCACTATCTGGCAGAACAATTGCATTCTGTCATCAGTCAAATCAGAGCCGTCCTTCACACATACCGTACCACTAAGCACCTCCTCAGACTCCTCACTCGCGATTGTTTTCAGACAGGCATTTTCTGTCGCCTGAACTCTGTCAGAACGCCTGAACTCGCTCCTGCCGCTGTCGACCCGACGGCGGCCCGATATCGTTACCCCGCTATCGGTATGAATATGCCGCTGTTGGTCCGAGAACGAACCGACGTCGGCTGGCCACCATTTATATGCTGAACCCAACCCGACATGTTCCGATATTCCAGGTAAGTTTGCCGATGTCGGGCCGAGAGCGGCCTGATGTCGGCATGCCGCTCACGAGATGCCGAGCTCGCCCCGACGCATGCCGACAGCGGGCCGTTATAGGCATGTTTACTAGGCAGCGTGATTTTCAGGAGTCCAGTGCGTCTGTTTAGCCTCCCAGCGTCATCTTGAAGTGCCCCGGCGAGCTTCTAGGGCCCAAGCGTGATTTCCAGGGGCCACGGTCCAACCTTTTGGGGCCCACAGCGTGGTTTCAAGGGGCCCCGGCCCGACCTTTTGCGGTCCATAGCGTGACTTTCAGCGGCTCCGACACGGCTTTTCGGGCCACAACGAGGTTTTCAAGGGCCCGGCCAGACTTTGGGTTCTGAGCGCTATTTCGGGGGCGCCGGCCCGACCTTTTGAGCCCCCCAGCACGATTTTCAGGTGCCCCTGTGCGACGTTTCGGGAGCCCCGGTCCCACATTTTGCACCACTTGCGTCGTTCTTAGAGGTCACTGAGATATTTGTGTGGCTCCCAATGCGATTTGCAGGGGCCTCAGTGCGATTTTCGGGCTCACAGCGACATTTACGGGGGCCCTGCGCTACTTTTTGGGATCCTCAATATGATTTTCAGGGGCTGCGGTGCGAATTTGTGGGGCCCCAGCGGAATTTTTATGGGGTCCGACGGAATTTTTTCCGAACCACGGTGCGGTTCTTGGGGGCCCACGCCTCAGGGGAGGAAACTGCCCCCTTTGCCCGGGACAAAAGGGATAGTGCCGCCTGGGGGAAGAAAAACCGATCAACATTCCACCACGTTACTCACCTTGTTTTTACAAAGGCATCTAGCTTCATCTGTCGCTTCATTTTAGGAACATCTAAGAAAAGACCGCAAATGAATATCTAGCTCTCGCCACTCGTGCCATGCGGCTTGGTTCGCGTCGCCCCACTCTTCTGTAGTGTGCGCAAAAGTCTAGAAGGTCGTGTTTTTGTAATGCCACAGTTAACAGACCCATTTGCTGGCTTTGTAACATGCATTCTTTCACAGAAACATTTAGCATTTGAGCCTTTTTCACTTGGGTGATTCGACGCACTCTATGCTCACTGTTAATGGCGCCACCCTCACTGTTTCGCCGGTGGGCCCCGGGATTGTGAAATGCCCCAGTGGCGCTAGTGTTGAACCTGGGACCTTTGCATGCAGAGCTCAACATCCCAACCACTCGGCCATCTCCGCCCATTTGAGCCTTTCTCATCGTTTTGGCCTCAGTATAAATGCTGGCAACTTGCTGCCAATTTTATTTTTGATGAAAATGCTCCGTTCCAAGGGGAAGAAATCACTTCCGCTACCGGAAGAATACGAAGGTTTTGTTGCTTTCTCCATTGAAGCTCGCTTTGACTAGGTGGGATTTTTCACTCCACTAGGTGTTTCATTTTATTATTGTAGGCACTTCGGCCTGCTCAGGCCATTTCGTGCCGTGAGTAGAATGAAGGAAAATGTATGTTATGACACTCAGTTTATAACTCTTGAAGCAAGTTGGTTTTTCGGAGAAAAATGAAAAGTAGATTGATGAGGAAAGGGTGCTGATATCCTAATAGTGTGGGTAAAGAAAGGGGGATGTTGTGTGCACGGCAGTAGTTGGTAAGTGTTTTTCTATGGTCATGGTAACGTTGACAGTGTAGGAGAATATGTGAAACTGTAAGATGAGTGTTGCATGATGGGCATGAAGGCTGAGGTGAAGCAGTGTAAATATATCGATGGGTGAGAAAAGTGTGACCTATGCGGAGCCGCGATATAACTTTTTCCTCCTGTCGGTATTTTTTATATGATGTGGTCCAGTTTTCGATGACGAGTTTGATGAGACGTAATTGTGTGTGGGTTGTGGTTTCCACTGGCAGATCTAGGGGGGAGCATTCCGGCCATGCCCCCCCATGCGCTTCAAAGGGGAGCCATAGTATCTTTTGCCCCCCCCAACCAACGAAAGTAAACTGAATTAAAATGCAGTAATCTTTGCTGAGGTTAAAAAATAGCGTTCCGGGTGAAATAATCTCCAAATTTACAGGTATTTTTTAATAATTTTTTGGAAGCACAATATGGTAGCATAGTAGATTCTGACATATCGAGGGTTCTATGCTGTTGAAATTCTGCTTACAGCAAGAGATGACGAAATCAGCAGTTTCATTATTCCTTCGTCAGATAGGTTCATGAAGTTTGTTTAGCCAGTAACGGGCAAGTGGACCCAGTGAGCCAGATTTCGAAAGCGGAATTTGAACATGGATCCGTCGGTGAAAACAAAAGGAACATAGCGATAACGAGAACGAAACTGGTGGAATTTTGTTTGGCGTATTCTGGACAAAGCTGTGATTTTGGAGTGGTGGTGAGATAGAAAATATGTCTTTCGGTCATCTGCCACGGTGGTGTAGTTGGTGAAGAAAGAGCAGTAATATGTGGAATGTTGTATTGGAGTTGTGTAGAAAATGTTTTAATGCGTGAAACTATGGTAAGGCCGGTTCGCTTTTCGGCGGAACCTAAATATTCGTGGTGTAGATTTGGGAGAATTTGTAAATTTGTAAAGATGCGTGTGTGGGTTGAATGTTTGCGGCATACCTGAGTGTTTGTTCAATTCTTCGGAGAGCTAATGGTGGAATTCCTGATTCGATTTGTAAAGAAGTAATGGGAGACGTGGTCATTGCACCGAGTGCTATGCGAATAAATTTATTTTATAAGGTGTCCAAAGGTTTCAAAGCGGAGGTACTGCCACTTGCGTAAACTACGGAGCCATATTCTATGATGGGAAGAACCAAGGATTTGTATAATTGTAATAGCGAGTGACGATCGGATCCGAATGATGAAGACGTAATACAACGAAATAAATTGAGTCTGTGAAAACATTTGGTCTGGATGTGTTTGACGTGCTGGTGCATGGAAAGCTTGCGATCGAAAATAACGCCAAGAAATTAGAACGAATTTACAAAATGTATGTCAGTGTTTCCGAGGTGAAGTGGTGTTTCTGGATTTGGGCACGGAGTTAATTTGCTGAATATCATTGTGGCAGATTTTGGAGCTGAAAATGTGAAACCGTATTTGATGGACCATTGGTGTATCCGGTCAAGTGCGTTTTGGAGTCTAAATAAGCAATGTGTTTCATTTTTATCTGTGCACCAAATTGCGCTGTCATCTGCAAAAAGGGAGTATGATATCTGAGGTGGCATGTCGGTGAAAATATCGTTAATGATGATGTTGAATAAGACTGGTGATAAACAGCTTCCTTGTGGTAATCCGTTTTTCATGAAATGTAACTCGGAAATCGCTGACCTGCACCGGAGATGAAAATGACGGGAACCAGACAAGAATCCTATAAAATAATGAGCTAAGTTTCCTTGGACGCCGAAGTGAAGAAGTTTGGAAATTAATGCCGGTTTGTATACCATATCATACGCTTTGCTAATGTCTAAAAATACTGCGATGGTGTTTTTTCTATGTTTTTTATGTTTTTTTATAACCAAGGCAGATGTCAGTTTCTAATCGAATGAGATTATCTATTGTACTGTGGCCATGACGAAAGCCGCATTGAATTGGAGATAAAAGATAATTTGTTTCTAAGTACCAGGTCGGTCTTTTTACAATCATACGTTCGAAAAGTTTTCCTAGACAACTGGTGAGGGCGATGGGTCGAAAATTGTTGGGGTTGCTGTAGTTTTTGCCGGGTTTTGGTATAGGAATGATGAGGGCTTCCTTCCAGGTTTCGGGGAAAGTATGCATTAAATGTTTGCAAGATGCAATGTTTTGTGTCGTTGGATAAATGTCTGAAAAAGGAATAATGTAAATTGTCGGGACCTACAGAAGTATTACCGGCGGAGTAAAGTGCAGTATCCAGTTCTCAAACTTGAAAAGGGATATTGTATATTTCAGTGTTGTCCGAATCGAATTGTGCCAAATCGGCGTGAAATGTGTGTTGTGCATTTTGTAAAAATTCCGGTCTGTAGTTGTCAGATCTATTGTGAGCCATGGTGTCCGCTATTGTATTTACTATTGTTTGTGGGTCTGTAATTGTGGTGTTTTGAATTATGAGGGCCGGGAGTGATTTAAATGGAGTGCGTCCTGATAATCGGCGGATTAACTGCCAGATTTTGCTTAAAGGTGTTTGAGAGGTGAGTTGCTGTAAATATAATGACCATGAACGGCGACGAGCTTCGCGAATGATGCGGCGTGTCTTCGCACGTTCATAATTACGGTTGACTAAATTTTGTTGGTCGGAATGGCGTAAATATTTTATAAATGCTCTTTTTCTTGCGGCTATTGCTCGGGAAACTTCTATCGACCACCAGGGGACTGGTGTTCTTTTTGTGAAAGGTTTTGTTAGTGGAATAGCGGTGGAAGCTGCTTCGAAAAGTGTTTTTGTAACTTGGTTGATGTTTTCGACGGGAGAAATGTTGGTGTTGTATTGAATATGTGAAAGTTCCTGAAAAGTTGTCCAATCGGCCTTCGAAATTTTCCAGCGAGGGTGTTGTATCTGCCGCAGTTGAAAATGTGGGTGTAAATTTGATGGGGTAGTGATCGCTGTCATGAATATCAGTGTCTATGGTCCAATCATTATCATTGGCCAGAGTCGGAGAGCATATTGATAAATCAATAGCTGTTTCTGTATTATGTCCAAGGTGAAAAAGTTGGTTCTCCGGTGTTCAGTAATACTAAATTATGTCTGTCTAAAATTTGTTCAATGATGCGGCCACGAGTGTCTGTAAGTGTGCGTGTTCTATCCCACGCTGGGCTATGGGCATTCAAATCGCCAAGTAATATGAAAGGATTCGTGAATTGTGTTATGAGGTTGTCTAATTGTATCAAAATGTTTGTATTATCTGTTTGTGGTGGAATATAAATGGAACATACATCCACATTCCTACCATGCAAACGTAAAGTACAAGCTACTGCTTGTAAAGGTGAATTCAGTGTAATTTGTGTATGTGTAAAATCATTGTTGATGTAAAGTGCTGTACCGCCACTGCGATGTGGTCCACGGACCTCTTCGTGACGGTACAGTGAGTAATTGAAAAGATTGAAGTTATATGTATCTGTAGACAAAAACCATGTTTCTTGGAGTGCGATGAGAATAGGTCTGAGAATACTGAAAAAATGCTTTCATTTCGGCCCATTTTGATATCAAACTGCGACAATTCCATTGCAGTGATACGGACATATGTTATGAAAATTAATGTTTGTGTGCACCTTTCGGTGCGTGCCTGATCCATGCTTGGAGGTCAGGCGGGCGTGTGGATTGAGCTCGGACGGTTCCACCCGAGCCGTCCGGCTGATCGGTGACCTTGGCGGCCGGCTCACGGCGGCCGGCCACTGCCGCGGGGATGCCCGCCGGCTGGGAGTCGGTCGGGTCACGTGGTCGCCGGCCGGCACCGGGCGCGCCTGCTCGGTCGGCGGGCCACCGAAGTGGCTCGCATTTCCTCTGGCATTCTTTGCAGAATTTGTTGGCGTTTGTTTGGTCGGAATGGTCGGTGTGTTTTGAGCCAGGGTGGTTTGTGTAGGTGTGGTGAGTGGTGCAAGTTTTTTTTAGTGGAGCTAAACCGGGAATCATGCCAGTTTGGACCGAGGTAGTAGTAGTGTTGACGCGACGTGTGGGAGGAGCAACGGTGGCCGCCTGGGCGTAAATTTTAGTTGATGGAGAGGCGGCCTCGACAGACCGTCGGGCCTGGGAGTATGACACCCCGGTCGTGGCCTTGACAGCGCAGACCTCCTTCTCCTTGCGCCATACTGGACAGAGGGGTGATGTGGTCAGGTGGTCGGATGTGTTGCAGTTGAGACAGTGGACAGGTTTGGAGCAGGTGGAATCAGGATGGGGTGATTCACCACACTTTGGGCAGCGGGCTGTTTGGCGACAAGTCTTACTGCCATGCCCAAAGCGCTGGCAATTGAAACAGCGGAGAGGATTGGGAATAAAGACACGGACTTGGAATCGGATGTAGCCGGCGAGGAGGGTCTTGGGAAGAGTGGTAGAATTGAAGGTAAGGACAAGGAGGCTCGTATCACGTTTCTGGCCGTCTTTAAAGGAAGTGATGCGTCGGACGTGGGTCACCCCCTCCGGCCTGAGCTCCGCCTGGATATCCTCCTCAGACATGAAGCGGAACTCCGGCTCGAAGACGGTGCCCTTGGTGGTGTTGCGGTTGGAATGGAGAGTGATGGTGACGGATTTTCCACAAAATGTGGTGGTGCGGAGGAGGGCTTTGGTTTGGGCTCGGGATTGGGTTTTAATGACCAAG